>JASDQU010239491.1:1227-16779 GCA_032191745.1 Picea mariana
AAATGTACAGTAACAAGCTAACCAGAATGAGCAGAGTCCATTCCCAAGGAAGAAACATGTTCCCGAATCTCCGTTCGGGCGTTGATGGGGCAATTCCAAAAGGCCTTATTGAATCCCCAATATCGTTGCGGATATAAATATCAGCCCTCAGCAAGAAACCATGCCGAATTTAATTTAGTTTGGTTACCATGCAGAACATTGGGGTTATATATTTAATCACTAATATTGCATTTTTTTCTTTGGATTTTGTTCCTCCCATGCAAATCTAAAAGTCAAGCTAATGCATTCGTTGAAATGGTGTAGTTATGTTTTAAATATTACTTAAGTTAACATATTTTAAAATATTTTATAAAACTATGTTAGAGTTATATATTTTTGTTGATGTAGTTACTTTTCCATTTTTAAAATATTACTCAAGTTAATTCTATGAGCACTCTTTCTATATATTATTGTTATCATGTAATTTGACGATTTATATTTTTTTTATTATACAATTTGAAAGTAAGAGTAAATTTTTTCCACATTTTAAAATGAACAAGTAAGTGTTATTTTTATTTTTTATTATTTTTATTTATTTTTTAATATTTATATAGTAGATTTAATAATTAAAAACATTTATTTTTTCTAAAAAGAAAAGTAGAGTATACTTCAACTCTACTAATGGTTTGGATAACCGTCAATTTAATTATGACTAAGCGAGTTTGTGTTTTCTTGGACTATTTTTGTTTCACTATCTATTTATCTGTATGTTTTTGGGCAGTCATCTTTATCACCACCTTTTAGATTGTGGGTACTTCGTGTTTGTGAATGAATCCGACGATTTCGTACCTTTTTCTTGAATCTGTGGCTTATTCTTCAGATGTTTGTGTAACTTAATGTGATATTTGGTCAACTATAAGTCTATTTATTTATGTAAGTTTATTGTATAATTTACTATTTTTCCGTTGAGGATCACATATGTTTATATTTTGTGCAAAATTATGAGGCTTTGAGATGATATTGGTGTGATTTACATTTTATTTTTCCAATTATTTCATGGAAAGTTCGTAATCTTTCCCTTCCCAAAATACCCTGTATGAAAGTTGTGTATTTATATTTTGATTGAGGATTGGTCAAGAATTTTGGTAACGTGGAAAAAATTTAGGCACCATTTGCAAGGTTTCCTGTAAGTGATAGTTCCATGTCATTTGTTTCTATTTGTGTGCGTGAGAAGATATTAAAATATTTTATGCTAATTGGTAGAATTTTCTGTGATTTCACTTCCCTTATGTTCTAATAGTTGGTTGCACACTTTAATGTTTTGTAAAGTTTTAAGTTTGAAAATACTTATATTCAGATTTCAATGAATAGATTAATATATTATTTATGTTCTAAATAGAGTTAGAAGTATATATATAGGCAGAGTAAGATTAAAAAAAAAAATGTCTTTAAAATAAAAAAAAAATTCATTTTAAATTTTATTTAATAATTTATTAACTTAGGAGAATATAAGAATACGCTATTTTTATTCATAATTTTTATTCCCATAATCCTATTCTACTGTAGTATTATTGAAAAAAAATATCTCTAGGATGAGCCCAATGCACCACTTAGGGTAAGGGATATACCTCTTTTTTCAAAGAAGAAGAGCCAGAAAACCAGGCATTTTTTTATTCAACCATTAGCTCCATCTCTTCCTCCTCTTTGTAAGACAAATTCATATCTATAGTATAAAAGTTCTCGACATAAATTTATGGATCAGATCTGTGGCATAGGAGTGAATAAGAAAAAATAGGAAAGAATAGGAAAAAAGAATAACATATTATAACTTTTTTTTAGACAATAACATATTATTTCAAGTAAGAATAGGAAAAAAGAAATAGGTGAAATTGATGAATTTTTTCAACTAATGTTTGGTGGCTTGGTGGGCAAGTTTCTATGGCTTGGTGCTCAGGTTCCTGGAGGAGAAAGTTGGTCCTCAAAACTCATTCCTCTATTATCATAGAACCTGTTCCATATTGTTTCATATTTTTTAATTTATGGTATCCTGCAATCTCTATATTTAACCTCTATCTATATAATAACTATAGAATAAGTAAGGCCAATATACATTTTCTTGAATTAGGGTTAAGTAAGGCCAATATACATTTTCTTGAATTAGGGTTTTGGGTGGTTGAGTGCATCCCTGTGCAATTCTAATATGTCCACTATTTTCTGAATACCCATGTGAAAGGTCATAAAAAAGGCACCTGCAAATGATACCAATTTCATTGTTTAGATTTCTTCTAGTAAAAAAGAAACTACTCATTGTCATATTCCATTGATTGAGAGAAACCCAAATGGAACTTTTTTGACTACCCATTGTCATATTCCATCGATTGAAGAAAGCTAAATGAAACTTTTAAAATTTAAAATTTAAAACATGAAATTGTTTCTCATTGGGACTAAATTGCCATGCAACACTTGTTATTATAAAAGAAATAAGTCTCTCCATGTTTTTTATTATTAATAGTGATACATTTGTTTAAATTGGTTATTTCTTTATTTGTTTTTATTTTTTAAATTAAATTATTTTAAATAAATAATTTAGAATTACATATATTTTTGTTTATTTATTATTTATCCTGGGCTTTGTTATATCATTTTATTTAAGAAAATATCATTTTATTTAAGAAAATAATTTAAAAAGTAAAAAATTTGATACAATTTTTTTTAATCTAAAACAACATAAAATCTATTATATTCACAAAATTTGTATAGGGAAGTCGGGGGAGCTGCTAAAAAGTGGAAACCAATTCCACAACCCGGGAGTCACATTTATCCATTAACAAATCGAGTAGAAAGTCAAGCGTGGATCCAGTCCAAAAACTAACAGAAAGTGCCATCTACAGTAAAAACATAAACCGCCATACCAATCGAGATAAATTTTTGAGACCTTATACTAGCCACAAAGCAATGTTTTACTTGGCTGAAGGTAAAGGGAATTCAAAAGCCATGCAATCACAAACCCCTTGCTCGACTTGGCGTCGTTGTTGCTACCTAGATCCTCTAGTTATTGTTTCTCGCTGTAGATATCAATTGGGTAGGTGGTCGAGCCAGGTTTACTGGGAGAGATCTTTTTTTTTCGGTTGATGTTAGGGGTTCCTAGTGTTAGGAGAAACCCTGAACCTGGTGTCAAACTGGAAACTTCAGAATAGTTCGAACTTTCCTTCTATAATGATGAGAGCATGGAGTATATCTGGCTGTTCATTCCTGGCCTAGTGCATCTCTTGGCCAACCATAGATTTTACTATCTAACAGGTTTTTGCAATGTGAAAATATTTGGTGTACCTGGTTCTTGAATAAAATGGATCATCCAACCATCCCTCAACTTCCTCTTGGACTTGTTTGTCTGCCAATTTCTCCCTCTGCTCCTAGATACAACCTTTGACCTCCTCTGATCATAATTCAACGAAACAGTTGCTAGCAACCTAGGAGTATCTAGCTACCTGAGTGTTGGTTGTGGGGCCTTTGGAGGTGGAGGATTCACTGTTGTGTTTTCCACCCTCTACTCCACAAGTGCACCATCGAAATCCCTGAATGATTAAAGACCAAGCTCCCTGGACCACTTCCATCTTCTAGAACCAACACAAATGCTCCACTTCCAAAGATCATACCCGTAATGAAATCCTCACCAGAAGACCCTGAAAGATATCCAGGAACCTTTCTCGCTGACTGTAGGGACATACAGACATGATAAACTTTTTCTAGTGTGTTATGAGAAATCCTCATCCTCTAGACTATGCAATCGCCCTAATTAATCATGACATAACAACTTGTACTAGCTTCCCCTTATAAAAAATAAAACCTAGTAGAACTGCCATATTCTTCGTGATGCTTCAACACTGACGACCAACATGAGAAATACATACGAGTTCCCTGCGACTCTACCTCCTTTGCATGTCAAATTCTCGTACTTTGCAAGGCATTCTCGGCTTCTCCTATCTTATCCATACCTTATCTCATTTTCTCTAGTATCGACTGGCTTCTGTCCTCGTCACGTGGTCGTTGCATGCTACTTGTCCATAAATGTTTAAGTGTGCAATTGCCTCATTTTCATTTAATCATGTTGATTTCATATCAACTTACATCATAAACTATGATTTCTTTTCAATACTTTGCTTCTTTCGCTTTCCATACATTATGTTCTTTTATTGATTTGATTGAAGAACGTTCTAACTTGTTGACATTTTTTATGCATCTTTGTATTGATATTTATGATAAAGAATTACCACTCATTGTAAAACCAATGTGAATACAAGCAAGCAATCGTGATGAGTATGAAATCAAGTGCATTAGCGCATGATTACCAACCAACATGCATTCATATTGTGAGTTGTGAAGAAGACATGTACATAAGTAAGAAGAGGATGTATCTCAATGGTGTTAAGTTGTGTTTGCCAACGTAATTAAACATTCTAGTGATCAACACATTTATGCACCCAAATTAATGGATGCCAAGTTCCAATGAGGGTGTGTAAAGGTTTTTAACACACGTGATGCAAGGAGGCATATTGAGACAAAAAGGGCAATGCCAATGAAATTTTAAGCCAACATTGTTGATGTCTTATTGCATCTAACACCATTAAGACCTCATGCAAGGTTGATTGAGTGATTTGGAGCATGGGGCCTTAAGGGGCTAGTATGGAAATATGGGCATATGAAAGTATAAACGATGGTTTCACTACCTAATCATGTCTTTTTTCTTTCTCCGAGGTTCTAAAAGTCATTTCATTGACAGGAATACGAGGGGTTTTGAGATGAATTGGGAAATTTTTCCTTGTTTCTATCCATAGGTACATTTGGAACCCAAGGCCCGTCTTTGTCGATTAAAATTAGTGTCACATATGATAATACAAACAACTTTAGTAATCAAATCTGAATACCACATAACAATGTTGACATATGTTAAGAAAAATGTTTTTTTTGGTGAAGCACCATTTTGAATGAAACATGAACTTTTTTCTTATGAAGGTCTTTTGCACGTGATTTAATTGTCCAACCGAAATGGGTTTTGAAATTTTTGAAGAGTCTATATATACATTTTTTGGGACTATAAATTCAACATAAGATAATTGATGAAATCAAATATACTAAGGCTAGCAGGTATGAAAACATACATACTTTTTTTTTTTTTGGTCAATGAGGCATAAGTTCTCATTGAACTTATGGATCATGCAAGATATGAAGTCGTTGACAAAATGGGGTGTCAAACTTGGTGGGAATATCTCTGTGTCCTCTATGAATTACAATTGAGATTTCGATAATCTGAGATCACATGAGAGAGTTATATCTTGATTACATCAAAAAAGTTAGGGGCTTTTTCCCTAGCATGTTTTAATTAAAATTTAATTATTTTCTATGCTAGTTTTAAATTGGTTTTTAACTTTTAAAAGGTTAAAATAGTGTTGTGATGTGGGGAAAGTGTAAATTAACAAGTTTGGATATTCATTTGAAGTATTGAAAGCACAAGAATATCGGATACCAAAGAATTCTCGTGATTATTGATAGCCCAAGGAAGCTATGAATTGAGCAATCATTCCCTTTGTTTGTGATATGTTAGCTATGAAAAAGCATGATTTGTTGTAAGAGATGATTAAATTCAATTGTCACTCAGTACAATGATTTTCTCGTGCCTAACTATATTGTGCCTTCATAAAGACAAAATCACTGATTTGGAGGGCTTGTTGGTTTCTCGAGTCGGTGATTTACCTAGTGAAGACTAAATCTCTAACTAGAGAGGCCAACAATTCTATGAAGTTAGCAATTGAGATTTGGCATGTGAGATGAGAAAAATTACCTATTTTGGGTAGAGATAAATTCATTTTTCTTTCATATATTTATAAGTAAAGCACAAAACTATCCTCCTAAGCCTCACTCATTGGGTTGAAAGGAAAAAACGTTTTTGAACTAGTTAGTGTTGATGTTCAAAGGATTGAATTCATGTTTGGGGTTGATGCAACATTTCCAAAAGTTATTTTTTTAAACCAGAACAAGAACATTTTATTAATATGGAACTATAGCAAAGCTAACAACAAGTAAATCAATCGTCTAAAAGCTTCCAAAATTCAAAATTAGGTAGAGTTAACAGAAAACCATTCTAGGCATTCTTGCTAGTTGCTTGCTTCACAAAAATTTCCAAGAGCCTGATAACTTAGAAATACATAAATTAACCAGGGACCCGATTGTTGTTTTCTTCTTCTTGTCCCATGTCTTGGGAAATTGATTTTTGATGTCTGACGCCCATTAAATCTTTAGGTCGATGGACTATATCATTTTCCTTGAAGTATGCTTGACTTGAGTTGGCATAGACCCAATTGTTTGAGGTTGTTGACATACTTTCTTTCCAAAGATTCAGGGCCAAATTTCTAACCATGTTACAGTCACCTTCCTATATCGATCCTTTATGTTTATTAAATCAATATATTCATAATGTTGACATGTTGCATGATGCAATGGTGCTCCAACTGGTTGATCTTAGAGGTGACTAACAAAAGTGTCTTCTTAATAAAAAGATTCCATCTTCATGCATTTTCAAAATTCTTTTGAGTTCATTGGTATCCCTGTTATCCATGTTGTGCCAAATCACTATCCAACAAATATGTTCTTAGTCTCTAACAAGGAGAAACTTTTGAATCTGGCTTCTCAAGAGAAACCTTTTTTGAGAACTCTGGACTAGGAAAGAACTTAAAACATAAGAACTACAAGTTGATACACTTAACATGAAATTTCACTGAGAGTTTCATAAATTCCAAAAATCCCTATTTAATCCNAAACTTTTAGCAAGCAACCATGCATTCAATTTTGTTGAGTTACTATATTTAATGAAGTTTATTCCATTTCTATATTTGGGTTTTCCTCTTCCATGCAATCTAAAATAAAAAAACGGTTAAATAATATTAATTTCTCTTATTTACAGATCATTAGTGTTATTAGTGTTCTTTTACTTTATTACCATTAACATATATATCATGTACTGATCAGTAGAAACATAAACAAGAGACACAAAAGAAAACAATATATTTATCATTGGAAAACTTCAAATGGGCGAAAAACCCAACAACCTTTCTTAGATAGATTCTGTTCACAAAGCAAGTCCAATCAGATAAACCTTAGCAAAAGTGCTAGCTTAATCAGAAATACCACCCTAGTTTCAACAACAACACCATACAAAGGTAGCACATCTCTTCAAGGAGTAGCTCACAAGAGAGATACCAAAAGACTGAACAAGAATACACTGTGCCATCACCTCCTCCAAACTTGTGCCTTGATTTTGTGTAGATGTGAGAGTGTGAGTGAGTGAAAAAATGAGCTAAGGCACCTCGAGTAGTCCTCTTGTCCTTCTAGCTGGGTCGACTTCTTTTTTGGGAAGGTGTCTTTTCATTATACTTTATTCTTCTGGGCTGACTTCTCTTCTAGGGTATTTCAACATCTTTCCAATGGATGTCTTGCTTCTGAAATCTTCTCCGCATCTACGAAAGGTCATCGAAGAGAGAAATATCCTTCCGCAGCTACCAAAACATCAACACTGCCTCTTAGTTAGGAAGACATCTTTCACGATGTCTTCATCTAGTACTATTGTTACTGTTAATGATTCTGCATTTGAAAAGCTTATTTTGCAAGAAAATGTACAATAACAAGCTAACCGGGATGAGCAGAGTCCATACCCAAGGAAGAAATGCGCGAAGGATTGAATCTCCGTCTAGGGGATCTTCTTCGCCCAACAATTTGACTGGTAAAGTTTATAGAGGTATACATACCCTACCCTACTCTCCTCTAGATTTGAACTTGTAACCTCTTAAGAGGAAACACATGTTCTTAACCATTAGACCCACTCAGGCTATATATATATATATATATATATATATAACCGTGCCCCCTCATCTCCTCAATTGATTATTGGAAGGGATCTTAAGTTTTGTTCAAGATTACTTGAGTTAAACACTCTTATTATTGTTATAATGTAATTTGAAGAATTTATATATAAAAATTTTATTATACAATTTCTATATATTATTGTTATCATGAAATTTGAAGATTTTATATATAAATTTTTTATTATACAATTTGAAAATAAGAATAATTTTTTTCCACATTTTAAAATGAATTATACATGTTTTTTTTTAGTTAGAATTTGTATTAGAGCCTATTAAGCACTGAGAGTTACATCTGTGATACTGTCCCAGGTGGCTGTGATAGCTTTGCTCTCGCCTGAAACCAAAGCTGCCACGGGGCCATTGAAGTTCACAATAACCATGCAAAACTTAAAAAACTGAAGTAATCCTCAAATGTACAAAACTAATTCTAAATGCCAAGTAAGGAGATAATACTTCCTGCTAGACTATCCATACTTCTTTCTAGATAATCTAACTTCATTCTTATCATATAACCATCAAACTTAAAGTCTTAGTCCTTTAACCCTTTTGAATATTTTCTATGAAAAAAAAATTAAAAATTAACATGTAATAAGTGCTTTACATTGAATATTTTCCATAAAAAAAAATTAAAAAAATTGACATGTAATAAGTGCTTTACATTTATTTATAATTAATCTAATTCTATTCCTATCATATATCATATAGGAATCACATTTAAAGTCTTAGTGGCTCTTTAAGATAATTTTATCCCTTTTAAATTATTTTTCATGAAAAAAAAATTAATTAAAAATCTTTTTTTGTGTGGATTATGAAGTAATGATTATTACTGCAATTATATATATTTTCTCTATTAATGCCCCCACCCAAGGGCAATCACTTTTATAAGTTTAATTCTTAAAAATAAAAACTTAAAACTATACAGAAATTGGTAAATGATAGTGGATCACATTTTAAGTTTTAGTGGCTCTTAAAAGTCCTTTAACCCTTTTAAATAATTTCAAAGCAAAAAAAAATTAAAATAAATAAATTGTTATGCAATAAACACTTTTTTCTAGGTAATCTAATTAGATTCCTATCATATATCATTCAAATTTGATGTGTTAGTGGTGTTTCAAGATTCCTTTAACCTTTTTGAATATTTTTCCATGAAAAAATTTTTAAATTTAAAATTGTTATGCAATAAGTGCTTTACATTTGTTTCTAGATAATCTAACTCTATGCCTATCCTATAGGGATCAATTTTAAAGTTCTAGTAGCTCTTTAAGAGTTTTTTATCCCTTTTAAATTATTTTTCCATTAATTTTTTTATTTTATTTTATTTTGTTTTTTTATTTTTTTTTGTAAATTATGAAGTGATGATAATTCTATATATCATTGCAATTTATGGGCCATCACTTGTATAAATTTAATTCTTAAAAATTAAAACTTGAAACTATAGAGAAATTGGTAAATTATGGTGGTAATGTACATTGGTACCCCTCTCCCAACTAATCTCAATTTGAATACATTATATTAAGTGTAAAACTTGCTTATGAGGCTTTGTTGCTTTTACTAAAAAAAGATTATTCAATCTTCCTCACTTCATACATTCTCAATGATTAAAAGAATATTAATACACGAACTAAAAATTATACTTAAAGTGGAAAAAATGGTTTTGCAAAATCAAGAAAGTTGTAGTGCATTAAAAAAAAATAAGATGCATTATCATGATTTTTTTAGTGATTTTTGTATAAAACTTGTTAATTGTCTTAATTGGAAAATATGAATTGCCACTTTAAAATATAGTATTTAAACTATTATTTATTACTAAAGTGATGAAATTACTTTCTTTACTTTTGATTTTTTATTTAGGTATTAACTCATCCTTTAATTTATTTATTTCATGTAATTTTGGAGGAGAATGAGTTAATGCCTTTAAATATCTTAATCATTTATAGTGAATAACAAATAAGTGTTACAAAAGAATATGCACCTTTCATGTATTTTGTCTTGAATATTAATAAAAGTATGTTGAAGTATAAGTAAAACTAAAATGTTATTTCAAGAAACTTTTTCTTAAGTACTTGTTTTGACAATAATGTTTTTTATTTATTTTACTAGTTAGTTGTAAGTTGTTTTTGAAATATTTTTTTTTTAAGAAGCTTGTATTTGGTAAAGTAGAAAATTTGTTATAAGTATGTTTTATAGAAACTGTTTTCAATAAATTATGGATTCAGATATGTGGTCTAGTTGAAACATAGTTACATAAGTTTTCTAAAACAACTTTTCATGATTTCCTAAAGTTAGAAGTTCTAACCAAAACCTCATTAATTTCAAAATTGAATATTGAAAAATCATTAATCTACCCTTTGATCATCTAAATAACTCTTAATAAGCACAAATTTCATAAAAGAACATAAATTTCTATCTAAATTTTATGAAAAAATTATATTATTATTTCTAAAATTAATTACATAAATTTATTAAATGAAAAATATCTTTTTTTATTTATGAATTTCTTCTAAATTAAATTAGATTTTATGTTGTTTTATTCAAAATTTCTTTGACCATCTCAATAATTCTTAATAAACACAAATTTCATAAAAAGACATTAATTTCTATCTAAATTTTATGAAAAATTTATATTACTATTTTTAAAATTAATTATATAAATCTATTAAATGAAAACTATCTTTTTATTTATTTATAAATTTTTTCTAAATTAAATTAAATTTAATATTGTTTTATTCAAAATTCAAAATTTATTGATACCTATAAAAAAAAACCTATTTTAAAACCATTATAATATATATTGGACTTATTTTTATACTTATATGCCAATAGTGGCATATTAAATAGTTCATCGTTTTAAAAAATAATAAAACTTAAACGCATTTTCGATGTGGAAGTGTTAAAAATTGTAACATTATTTTCAACATAAGATTTCTTCTTATTAATTATTTTCAATTTTCTTTTTCAAATAAAAAATATAACATATGGTCAATATAATTTATTTCTTGAAAATGAAATATGACCTTGTCCTTCAAATCCTTACTAAACTTTGTTCTTCAAATTTGATTATTACTATAACAAAATTAAAAATTTAATTTTTGATTATTACTAAAATAAGATTAAAAATTTAATCCTTATTAGCACAAGATTTAAAAAAAATTAAATTACATTCCATGAAAAATTATGAAGTTATTGACACACATCAAATTCTCAAATCACAAATATTATGGTAACCAATCTCATTCCTCCTCTAAAGTTGATTTTTTCTTTGCAATAATTATGTTTTTAAGTAATAATTCCCATAATTATAACAAGGAAATGCCCAAAATATTTTTAAAATTGTTTTTATTGTTTTTTCTTTACAATAATGATCTTCTTAGTAATAATTCCCATAATTATAACTATATATTAATTTTTTAGGTTGCAAATTTTTATCATTTTATTATAGGTATTAATCAAATATATCTTACATTACATTATATTATACACCAATATTATACTATTACATAACATTATATTAATATACATTAATATTATACTATTTTTTTAAAAATAAAAAAGTATTGTATTACCTCGCGTTAACAAAAATCACACATATTTGAGTATACTCTAGAGCATGCCCCCTGTTCTGTCATAGTATTGGAAACCAAAACACGTGGACACTATTGTTCAAAAACCTTAGAGAGACATCTGTAAAAAACATGGGGACTTGCCACCTGTTTTGCCACAGGCATGGAAACCAGAACAAGCGGTGGACTGAGTGCCCTGACTAGCTAGTGAACTAGAAATAGAGTCTGTGATGCACAAAAGACTTAACACTAAGACAGGAGAAAAAAACTGTAAGAGGACTAGACATAAGGTGAACCTGAGCGTCCATCCTGGCGAAACCAGAAGAAGAAAGGCTGGCAGCAAGTCGAGAATCGACTTTTCACAGGTTCGCTTGACAGGGAGTCGTACATGACGTCCAAGCGTTTGCTAAGGGTGCGCTGGTTATGAAGCTGCTCTGCCAAATCCTTGTGCATCTCGAAGATCAAGACCAGGTGGTCTTCCGTGAGTCTGCAAGAGCTGGGAGCCGAGTGAGCATTCTCTTCAGCTTTGTCTTCTTTCCAACATTCATCCTAGTTTATTCCAGGGTCCTCTTCCATGGTAGTAGCGACATAATCTTTAGCAGGGACATAATTCGTAGCAAGGTCCTCTTCCATAGTAGCAGCAAAATTCTTACCAGAGTGCTCCTCCTGAAGAGGGATTTCCTCTTCCATGATGCAGCCTATCTCGACTGGCTCTTGGAAAATCAAAGGGGTGCTGGTGCAAGTGGCTGGTCATTGTTCCGAGGTGGTCGTCGAAAAAAATGGCATAATTTCATCTTCCACCGGACATCCTCCATGGAGACCCTCTGTGTTTGATGGACGAGGCTCCGATTAAGCTGCCTTATGCAAATTCTGATCAGAGGAGGTTGAGTGGTTTGAACTGCTACTTGGGATGAGAGCGAGAGAGGCTGGTCTTGGGCGTTTGTGCCTACCAAACCAGTTGTAATAGGCTGGCCCTCGCTAGGACTTACCTCTCTCGTGAGGCATGGCTAAGCAGAGTGCAGGGAAAATTGAATCAACAGTGGTGCAAGTAAGAGATGGAGGACAGAAAGCTAAGGCATAGAGCAAAGCAAGAAGAATTAGATCGTGAACTGCGGCCAAATGCCCAAGATAACCCCCCCCGCAGGACAATAAGAGCAGGAGGACGAAGGAGTTGATGGATCTAGTAGCCACAAGTGTTGGAGTAATGACCATTCGTTGTATCATACTGGTGCCAAGGAGCCAAATCAGAGTCTCCATTAAGACCCAACGCACTAAGCCTTAGCATAAATGAAAGCTAGACATCACAACTGGATAGGGGAGGAGGGTGGCGGCAAGGGGCCTTAACTACCCTCGTATCCTCCCCAACTGTTGACAAGTGTGCTCCATGTGTCACCCCATTCGGGGACATTAATAGTGTACTATTACATACATAATACACTAATATTATACTCTTATATACATTATATTATACAATATTATACTGTTATGTACTAGTATTATATTATGTACCAGTATTATATTATATAGTTGTTAGTCATTCTTCTTTTATAGAAAAACAAAAACATTTAAATCGATATTTTTTTAAGTATTCAATATGATGCAAAATGGATCTAGCAACCAAAATGGATCTTGAAAGGCTAAAAAATCAAAGTTCTCAAATGTTCAAGAAAACAACATGATCGCGAAGTGCTTATCACAAGCTTTCTGAAAAACAATCTAAAGTTTGGGTCAAACAGGTAAAAAGTCAACTGGTCAAGGGACACATGATGTCTTCAGCATGTGACACGTGTCGACTTCTAAATTCGACAAGTGGCAGCCATCAAGTGATGACATGTAGTATCACTAGGTCATGACAAGTGGCAAGGGTTCATGATGACAAGTGTCAAAGTTTGGACACGTGGCATCTTCAACATGTGACATGTGGCAACTTCTAAATTCGATAAGTGTCAGCCATCAAGTGATGACATGTGGTATCACTAGGTCATGACAAGTGGCAAGGGTTCATGATGAAAAGTGTCAAAGTTTTGATACTCCATGTGGAAAAAGATTGGTCAACCATGGGCTGACACATGGTCCAATCCAAGGGTGCCACAAGTCACTATGGTCAAGGCCTTAAAAAATATCAAATTTATATTATTGGACTCCATGGGATTTGATCCCATGACCTGCCTCTTTAAATGACTTAAGCACAATGGGCTAGCCATAAAGGGCGAAATACTACTTTGGAGAAAAAACCCACTTTTCAGAAATTTAAACTTAAGCACCTTTTCCAGCTAAGGGAGGTGCACCCTTAGCACTGGGCCACATGGCCCTCATATGACCACAGAAGGGGGTCACGCACCCTAACTGGGGGCTTAAGCATATATTTTGCCAAATTTTGGGTTTTTACCTTATTTTAGTGGATTTTTAGCTGATTTTTAGTGATTTTTGAGGATTTTTGTCCCTTTGAAGGACATCTAAGCACAAATCCCAGGCCAAAAAGTTGGGGGGAAGTTGTATTTCGACCTCCAACTCAGAATCTATATAAACCAGAGGTTTTTGACAGTTCAAAACATGAGAAATGCTGTAGAATTGTGAAGTCAAAGACATTTTTTATGCAGAGAAGCTATTGAGGAGAGAAACTTTGCGGGCCATTTCCAAGAGCTTCGTTCAACCGTTTCAGTGCCGTCAGTTGTGTTGGGTTCTTGAGGTCTAGCAGAACACAACCATACTAGTTTGTAATCCATTTGACACTTTTCTGATGTACTTTTGAATCTTTGAAGATAAATAAGAAAGCCTCACCCACTGAGACAAAGACCAAGAGATGTAGGCGATCTTGCCGAACTCCCTTAACAACTTTGTTGTTATGGTTTGCTGATTATTTGTGAATATTTTCATATCTGCATATATTATTATGGCTGCTATGTTATATCATTAATTCTTCCTTTTTCTTCAATTCCTAAATGGTTAATAAACTCATGTTTTAAAACTTAACCATAATCTTTAAAATATCATTTTTTATCACAATACTTTTTATAATTTTTTTTATTAAACATATATAAATTTAATTTTAATAACAAAAGTGTTTGTTATCTTATTAAATAAAATGCTTTTACCCATAAAAAAGAAAAAATGGAGATCTAAAGGAGTTACATATACATCATATTCGATATCAATGTCAAAGGTACTAATTAATGACTTGGATAATAAAAGAGTAAACTTTTGAATATGAGTTACATGCACATTCAAAAAAATAATAAATAATAACTTAGAACATGATTTTTTTTAATTAAAATATAAAGTAAAAGACAAATTTCAACATTAAAAAAATAATAAGTTTGAAAACTCTTATTTCTAGATAACTCTTTTTAAAAAAGTTATGAAATAATTACGATCATGTATAAAGTTTTATTAGATATATCCAGATTTTCAGATTGTAATTAAGAAAGGATGAAAAACCCCTTAAAAACAGAGTTCCTCCATTGATTAAACTCGAACTACCTTGAAACTAACTTCCAGGTATGATCCATCACCGTAGGAAAACATATCAAACAGCCACAAACAAAAAGTGAATAGACATAAGAGCCAACAAAAATAATAAAAAAAATCACACCAAATTTCAAATTTCAGATTTCATTAAACCAAATAAGCTTTGCAAAAGTTACAAAAATTCTTCCCTTCATAACCAATCCAAAAGTATAGAGTGGCTATTACAACCAGCTACCCCGTCTTCCCCTTTTTCTCCCCGGCCCCGGATCTATCTAACCTAGAAATAGTTACTGTTACCGTTCTCGGTAAGCTATCAGTGTCGGCTACTAACTGTAACTGGCAGCCCAGCTTTCATGCGCAGAGTTATCAAAAGGGAATACTGTGGACAATAGCTCTCGTCCATCTTTAAAGTAAAACAATGAAGAAGTGAAGCAGCAATGGACTTCATCTGTATGAAGGCCATGTCTTTACCAAGGCAAGACCGAGGTCCTGCGTTAAACACTGGGAACTTGAAAGGGTTCTCCATCATAAAGCTGCCGTCAATATTGAGCCATCTCTCTGGTCTGAATTCCATGAAATCTTTACCCCAAATGCCTTCCGTCCTGCCCATTGCATAAATATTGTAAGCT
>JASDQU010239492.1:1466-13780 GCA_032191745.1 Picea mariana
TTCACACACACCTAGGATTTATTTTTCCTAAGGATTTCCCTATGTTTATTAGTCATTATTCAGTCTCCTATAGTTTAGGGAGAATATTCTCTTCAATTCACACTTCAGTTTGATCAGTTGAGTGGAGTCTAGATGCCACGTTGGGATTATCACCATGTAGCATTGGGACCATCACTAGATAATGCACATTCTCCTTGGAATCATCACTATACTAGTGCATTAATCATGGTTCCTTGATCTACTCATCACTTCACTTTTCTTTAGTCAGTTAACTGAAGACTAAGAGACTAGTTAACTCAGACTAGGTGGCAGTTCATTACCGTAACTTCCTAAGAGACTAGACTAGGTGGCAGTTTACTCCCGTAACTGTTGGTGTGAGTCCAGATCACTCTAGACCACCATTATGGAACATTGGATTCTCCTCCAGTGCGCATTATTTGAGTTATACATAGTATATCATGTGTAAATTATCATTCATTCATTTGGTTAACAAGAATTCTTCCATTCTTTTTCTCCTGCTTCTCTTTTCTCATATTTTATCTACAAGTTGTGTGTCATTTTATAGATAGATCTATTATGTGTAGGTTCAACACATTTACATGGTATTAGAGCCAATTTAATTCTAGGGAAAAGACACAAGATATTATTTTTGCAGGTATCGAAGATTGAAGACATCGGAAAAATGAAATTTCCAAAAGAATTCACTCTTACACTGTACAATTTCCTTGCATGGAAGGAGAAGATGATAATTGTTATCAGATAAATCAGTAGGTGTAGACACTAACTGATCTCCCTAGATCCACCTAGATCTAGAACAAAACACACCAGAACATGACGCTTTCCTTAAGTTTTAGATATTGAATTTACTAACTAAAGAGTGATAGGTGACATACCATTTAAACGTCGCTTCCTCTCATTATTTCCATCCTAGCTTCGTTCCAACGCTCATACAATGATGAACCTGCAAAAGAACACAACAAATCAAAGTGATAGTAATAGCATAAACTCAATATAAACCTATGTATGTGATCAAGGAATCATACAATAAAACACAACAAGATTTATAGGAAAGAATCATATTAATGTATCATATTAAAGCTGAAAGAGAGATTACAACCATGGCCTTGATGTCATAAGGTCCCTTCCAAATTTCCTTCATTCCCCACACACTTCTTTCTCCAAGGATTTTGAGACCATAGATCTGATAGCTACTCACAATCTAGCTTGACAAAGCAAATCTCAAAGCCACTCTAACCAAGCTAACAATCCCAAGTAAAAAACAACCAACTTTCTCCATGAGAGCTCCTCTCATTTTATAARATGAAGAGGATAAGGTGAGGAGGTTAGGATGATCCCACTAAATCATGAAAGTGAGTAAGATMCAAACCATTCGGATKSCACCTCACCATGGAAGTTTCTCCTTCTAGAAGCATCGAGAAGATGCTCGTTTTTCCCACGTATGAGCATTCTCGCACCCTGCTTATAGAGCAACCTGCGAACCTCTCGCAACCCAGCTATGGTGCAGCCTAYGAGAATCATACATTCTTGCACCCTGAMTATATAGAAACCTGTGAACATCCTCTTTAATAGGGTTTTTACAAAGGAGAATGCAAATTCTTTTCTCAGGAAAAGTTCTTCTCTCTTCTTTCTTTAGGAACTCAGGCCACTGACCCCTCTAAAGGAAACATATAGGTTTACATCATTAACRGTCATAGGGATSATGAAAATAATGGTCATAGGGATGATGAAAATAATGTTTAATAGAGAGCCCCCCAAAGTATGAAGTTATAACAGAGTGATAGCTGAAATACTTTGTCGAGTGTATGTAAGGAACAAGGAACAGTCAGTCGGAAACCTGCCAACAAACAAGGAAATACAATACAATAATATATCATCACTGAGGTAGGCATTCCCATACTCATAATACAAATGACTCAAATCATAAATGCTGACATGCGAAGATCCATGTCAAGTAAGACAGGTCATGGCCACCAAACATACACTATGGATCCATGCCAATATGACTCAAATCTGAACTTAGCCACCAAAAATACACTGTGGATCTATGTGTTAAAGACTCAAATTTGAACATAGCCACGAGACATACAATGTGGATCTATGCAACAGTACAAACTGAATATACTCTAGCGCAACCTGAATCTGTCAGAAAAGATCGAGGGTCTTCATCTCTACCACTCTATAGTACGAATCTAATCATGTGAATACATGAGTCGAAGTCGAACATGGTAGAAACCACTTGATTACTAGTCATTAGTGTATACCATTAACAAGTGTGAGGGAAATCACCATTAATGTCAATGATTCCCAAGGTGCACTAGTACAATCCAACAAATGTGAATAAATGAGCTGAAGTCGAACACTCAACGAAATCTCCCGATCAAGAATCAATGATGTGAAACCCCTGTTGAAAGCAAAGAAACCTGTCATTGAGGCATGCAAGTTCCAAGGTACCAATTGGTTTCTAAGTCTAATTCCTGGATAATGAGTTGAAGTCGATAGGAAAAGACTCATCACAGGAGGGCCTTAATGTATCCCACATCAATGACACGAAATAGGTAACAAGATTTGATGTAGATCAGAGTAACAAGTTATTCAGGACTGACTCAGGGATGGCCGACGCAATAGAAGGATTTTCGGGTTGGACATCTTTTTGAACATATTTACGACACAACAACTGTCTTGGGAACATTGACTCAACAACAGGGATCACAGACCAATTTGTAATCTTATAAAGGAGTATGATCAAGAGACAAGTGGATTTTCCAACCTAGAGACAAGATGAGTGAAAGGGTGTCATGTTCAAAAGAGGCTCTTCCATGGAATACAGGTTTAGAGATATTTATTTCCCAATTTCCCCCCCCACCATTTCTGGCGAGTACCTCTTTATTTTTACACAAGCTTGAGGAGGATAACATATGCTTGTTGATGTAAGCTCATCTTTCAGATGAGTCCCTTGGAGTATGTTTAACGAACCCTAGGAAGGAGTGGTTCGGTCCCACATGGGCCTTTCAATGTTTGTTTTATGTGTCCAAAGAAAGAAAACTCATGGGTTTTTCATGTTTAGAGAGTCTGAAAAACACTTAAAGAGAACTCTACTAGTTCCTTTTTCATAAATAAGTTCGATGAGACCGAAAAAGTGATAAACTATTGCCCGTTAAACGTTTTCTTCAGATACTTTAACGAGCATGAAGAGAACAAGATCGCTCGACAATCTTGCGTGAAAAGAGATTAAAGGATACTCCCTTAGGTTCGTCATTTTCGTGTTACCATAACGAGTATGAAAAGATGATAAAAAGTATACTTGGTTACATTCTCATTGATTTACGAGCATGAGAAAGAACAAAGACTATGCTTGGGATTGTTTTCATTTTTACGCAAGCTTTAAAACAAAACAAAACTATGCTTGGGATAGATTTTATTTTTACACAAGCTTAAAAAATAAACAAAACTATGCTTGGACCTGGTTTCATTTTTACACAAGCATGAACCAGAGGAAAATATGCTCGAGGTAGGTGGTTTCATTTTTACACAAGCTTGAACCATAAAAAACTATGCTTGTGACTTCCCAACGCATGGTTGGTACTTAGCCCCCAGTTTAAGAAGCTACTGTCTCAACTTCAGTATGAATTCCAGAGGCTAGAAGCATTGCCCCCCAAGCTTTGTTTTGTTTAACTACAAAATCAAATGAAATGAAGCTTCAAATACTAGACTTGACTCAAATGGAGAGGGGGAAGTTGTTTCATTTTTTAACGAGCTTGACACAGGAGAAGAACTATGCTCGCGACTCTAGGTATAATCCCTAGATCACTGTTTCATTTTTTAACGAGTTTGACACAGAAACAGGAACTATGCTCGTAAGATTTGTTTCATTTTTTAATGAGGTTGCTACATAGACGTGAAAACTATCCTCAGCTGGTTTCATTTTTTAATGAGCTTGAAATCATAAAATCATGCTCAAAGACCTCTGTTTCATTTTTTAACGAGGTTGCCTCAGAGATGCAAAAACTATCCTCGAAGTCTCTTCTTGATCATGGATTTCAAGAGGACAATGCTCCGGAATGACACCATGTCAAGGGACAAAACTCGGTCATGGCTTCTAAGAGGTCTTCATTGGAAGGAAGAAACACACGCTGGAAAGACACCATGTCAAGGGTCATGACATGAGTAAAGATATCAAGCTCTAACAACCCTATCGAAGAGATCACCATGTCAACTACTGGATCTAAGTCATCATAAGTTGAAGCCATGGGCGACAATGCCACATAATTAACATGTGGTGGGGGCGATACCATCTGCGTATAAGAACCATTTAGGGAGGCAATCCAGTTAGGACCGATGAATGAAAGTTGATCAATAGTCACAATTCTTTCATCGTGAGGGAAAGATATCACACAAAAAGGAGTGGACACAATAGCTTTCACGGCATAGACATAATCTCGCCCAAGGAGTAAAGCGAAATCCAAGGGGTCTTGGACTACCATGACATCAATAAAGACAGTTTTCCCTCCCAAAGTTACAGGAAACTGAGGAAGGGTCCCTAAAGGTTGACTGGTTCTTCTGTTAAAAGATAAAAGATTCTATGTAACCGGCACAAGTCGAGGATAACCCAAAGCTTTCCAAGCAATAGAGGACAAAATACTAACTGATGAACCTTCATCTATCAACGTCTGAGGAACGTATTGACCACAAACCTTTACTATAATATGGAAAGGAATGTAAGAGGGAAGAAGAGGTCTAGTTGGCACACCCCAATCAAAATGGATGGCCTCATTACTTGGAGGAGGTTCCACGGGAGAAGGAGGAATGTCCCTCGACACGGTAGATTCTGTGTCGATGAGAAAAACGTGGGTAGTATTGGGTTTACTCTCTAGCGGGAGAGTAGGATCGACCGATGACGAGATCAGATCGACCACTTGGGTTGCATTCACCAAGGGGAGAATGGGGTCGACAGATGGAAACAGATCGACCACTTGGGTGACACTCTCTGACGGGAGAGRGGGATCGACCGCTTTAGTTTCACTCTCTAAGGGGAGAGTGGGATTGACCGAGAAAGGTATCAGATCAACCACTTTGTCAACTGGTTCAACTAAGGACATGACCAGATTGAYGACATGATCAACCGGATTGACTGGTGAAGGTATCAAAGTTCCATCAAYGATAGGGGGGTCAAGATAAATCCTACGGTAAGCAACTGGAAGTTGAGGCTGTGAAACAGTCATGTTTTCCAGTAATTTCGAGGCTTCATCCATACGAGAACAAAGGTGAGTGAGATGACTCCCTTTGTATAACATACACGGGGACTTGACTCTACTTTTATTCTTCCCAACCATATCATGACTGGTTGACGGGGGGGTCATTAGCATGTTGTTCAAAGGCTAACGACATGGGTTGGCGAGGGTGTGTATACCATGCTTCTATAACCTTGGATAGACTAGGGAAATCCTTAAGAAGATGGCTACCCTTATAAAGTCTGCAAGGATACTTGGGCTTATGGGTTGTTTGGGTGATATTGACGTCATCAACACTCCCAACACGATTAACAGTAACTGTTTGTTTTCCAACATGTTTGACAGTGGTTGGAAGTTTTGACCCTTGTTTATCTTTCTTCTTCTTAATCTTTCTTTTCTTCTTCTTCTTATTCACTGGGTTACTAGATTCAGAACTTTCACTCGACGAAGAAGATGAAATGGAAGGCGACCTTGCAAGTGAAGAAGGAGAAGAAGACCTTACTGGTGAAGAAGGTGAAGGATCAACATGAGGTTGATGCTCTTGGGGGAAGTACTTATGATCAAAGCACTTACTGCATTCGGGATTACCTGAGTGGAAAACAACCATACTGGTAATCCAATTGTGAGACCTGGGAGGCTCAAAGTAGCAATGTGAGGAGGGCCAATGTTTCCATAAGAAGGAAAAACAAAAGGTTCCCCTAGAGCAGGGGTTCCTTCATTGGTCATTCCAGGAACTGAAACCATTAAATAAATATCCAATCTAGAGTCCTCTAGGGAAAACAAACAACACACGCTAAAAATATAGTAAGCAAGCAAGCAAACAAATCCTTCTCACAATGAACACACTAGTTGGTGATGAAATACAACATCGTGGAACAAAGTAAGAAGGGGCTGAGATAGAGTGGGTGGAAAATTTATGTTGACGACCTACTTAATGGACTTACACCTTGGTGCAAGCCCCCACACATAATCGTGGGTATACCCTCCAAGGAGCTTGAGTGAGTTTGGCCAACGTCGATTCCAGGTACCGTGAAGACTTGCCCCTCCACAGTCACCTTGTGTAAAGACCCTAAAGATATAGGCCACTAAGATTACCAATCACTACAACGATGCCTGGGGAAATAATCGACAATCCAATCCACATGCAAGGGTAGGGTATCTAGCCCGAAATCAAATTGAAAGGCTTCCACTCATCATTGTGGGTATACCTCTCAAGTGACCCCCATAATACACATAATCTCTACACCAAGACCAACAAAGAAGGGTGAGTAACTCTGCCAGTCTCAATGCGATCTCGTGATTGACCCTTATGTTAGAAGGGCTTCCTAGGACAAAATGTAGTAAGTGGATTTAACTCTCCCTATCACAAGATACTATGTTTGTTTGCAGCTTTGGAAAGTTATCTTTCACACCTATTCCAAAGCCCTATAACTAATCCAATGTAGGTTTACTACCAAAAAAGATAAAAATGTCTAATCAATTTTTATAAGCACTTCATTTTATGGCTGTTGTTACTCAAAAGGAAAATGGCGTGGACAATATGGTGTTTCGACCGACTCGAAAGTTATGCAAAGAGATGAAGATGGAATCTTTTCATTTCGATGAAAGCTATGCTACGTGAAGGAGAAAACATTTATCATTCCCAAATGCATAATGTCCCAAAATCTTAAAACGCATCAATATTCTCAAGAAATGGGCAAAACAGACTGTACACCAATGCACAATTCATGTCCCCCCCATGCCATGAATCATGCAATTTCGCTACTTCAAATGCAAGGATGCCCCCAATCTAATATAAAGCAAGAAATTATATCCTTTTGTTTCAAAAATTTCACTAAAAGCAATAATGAACTTTGTTAAAATAAAGAAACCCAAACTAAAAGTTTTCTTTTAAAGCAAACTATTCAAAATAAATCTGATCTTTCCCTAAACAATTCTAAAGAAAATACATGCTTTGTAATTGAAATATACTCAAAGCAAGAGACTAATCCTTCAAAACCAAACAAAGCCAATGTGGCTAAAAGTAACTCAAAGAATGTCAAGCATACTGTAAACAGATCAATATAGGCTCCAAAATCTCAATCCAGCTGATCAAAGCAAAAATGGGTCATCAAAAGATGACAAGACCCAATCCAAAAAAGTTTACAAACAAGTTCGCAGCCTAGCAGTAGAGTATAGTGCGAGAATTAAGTATTCTCACAGGCTAGACATTGGTAGGGTGTGAGAAGTTCGCACTGGATCTAACAGCCAGGTGAAAAAATCAATGGTTTTAGTAGGCTGTAGAGAGGTACAGTGCGAGAATGTCTGTAATCAAAGAAAATTTTGAAAAAGGACAGGGAATATAAGTGAACTTCTAGATCCAGAGAGTCTAGATGGATGTCCCACAGACTCAGAAACCAGAAAACAAGAAATCAAAGGAAGGGAAACTAGACTAACTAGGAAACAATCTGCTCCCCAGTATGTTTGCCAATTTTGTTATCGAATAAATCGGTAGGTGCGGACACTAACTGATCTCCCTAGATCCACCTATATCTAGAACAAAACACACCAAAACATAATGCTTTCTTTAAGTTTTAGATATTGAATTTACTAACTAAAGAGAGATAGGTGACATACCATTTAAACACCACTTCCTCTCGCTATCACCATCCTAGCTTCGTTCCAACGCTCATACAATGATGAACTTGCAAAAGAACACAACCAATCGAAGTGATAGTAATAGCATAAAATCAATATAAACCTATGTATGTGATCAAGGAATCATACAATAAAACACAACAAGATTTATAGGAAACAATCATATTACTGTATCATATTAAAGGTGAACGAGAGATTACAACCATGGCCTTGATGTCGTAAGGCCCCTTCCAACTATCCTTTGTTCCCCATACACTATACACTTCTTTCTCCAAGGATTTTGAGACCATGGATCTGACAGCTACTCACAATCTATCTTGACAAAGCAAATCTCAAAGCCACTCTAACCAAGCTAACAATCCCAAGTCAAAAACAACCAACTTTCTCCATGAGAGCTCCTCTCCTTTTATAAGCTAAAGAGGATAAGGTAAGGAGTTTAGGATGATCCCACTAAATCATGAAAGAGAGTAAGATCCAAACCATTTAGATGCCACCTCACCATGGAAGTTTCTCCTTCTAGAAGCATCGAAAAAATGCTCGTTTTTCCCACGTATGAGCATTCTCACACCCTGCTTATAGAGAAACCTCCAAATCTTTCACAACCCAGATATGGTGCAGCCTGTGAGAATCGGGAATTCTCACACCCTGCCTATATAGCAACCTGCGAACATCCTCTTTAATAGGGTTTTTACAAAGGAGAACGAAAATTCTTTTCTCAGGAAAAGTTATTCTCTCTTCTTTCTTCAGAAACTCAGGCCACTGACCCCTCTAAAGGAAACATATAGGTTTACATCATTAACGGTCATAGGGATGACAAAAATAATGTGTAACAATAATTCATATTCGAGGAAGAGGATTATACAGGTTAACCATGAAAACATAGACATAACCAACATCATACATAGAAAAATAAGAGTACTTAAATCGAATGGATGAAGCGTTTGGAACAATTTGAAGTCTTGTTACACATTATTTTGGTCACCCCAATGATCCTTTTACAACATGTGTTCATGTTCCTAAAATACCTTTCCTTCACGGGAAAAGTGACTAGCTTTCTCTTCTCAAAAACCCTATTAAAGAATATTGTCATAGGATGCACTATACTTAGCGTGTGGTGAGGCTTGATCGCTGCACTCTGCCCTGAAACTGGTTTGCGACGTCTCCGTAGGCTGTCCTATAGCTAGGTTGCGGCGATGCTAAAAGACTAAGAAAAGGTAAAGCTTCACGAAAGTTCTAGAAGGGGATCTTCTAGAAGATGAGGTGGCTTCCGAATAGATGGGATCTTACTCACTTCTTTGATTTGGTGGGATCATCCTAATATTTTTAACCATCTCTCTTTCCCCTATATAAAGATGGATTTCTCATGGAAAAGGCTAAAGTTAATGAAGGTTGAATAAGATAAGAATTGTACAAGGAATTCTACTTCAGTTCATGCTTGAGGGATTCATCTTGGTTCATCTAGTCATTGTGGATATTCATGCAAGTTTGGAGAAAGTGTGTGTGTTGGAGCAAAGGGCCACTGAAAGGGGACCTTGCAACATCAAGGCTTTTGGCTGTATCTTCCACTTTTATTTAATATAATGCAGTGGCATGTTTCTTTCCCATAAAACCATTCTTGTTTTATCATATGATTCCTTGATCACATGCATAAGTTTTCATTGAATATAATATTGTTTCTTTCACTTTGGTTGGCTTGTGTTCCCTTGTGGATCCAATATCACAGGAGCACCGGAGTAGAGCAAGGACAACAAAGATACAAGGAAGCGATATTTAAACGATATGTCTCTCATCTCTTGTTTGATAGTAGATTCAATGATTAGAGCTTAGGGAAAACGCCATGCTCTGTCTTGTTTTGTTCTAGATCTAGGTGGATCTAGGGAGATCAGTTCATGTTCACATTTACCAATTAATCCAATAAAAAAATTGGCGACCATAGTGGGGATATGACTTGTTTTTCATTTTTTTTCTGTCCATTTGTGTTTAGCCTACCTCCTTTTGTTTTAATCCAGTCTTTGAGTCTGTGGGTGATTCATCTGGACTCCCTGGGCCTGAAATTTCATTTAGATTCTTTGTACTTTGTCCAATTTTTTCTTATCTATAGAGATCGTCGCACTGTACCCCATATATAGCTTGTGACGTTCACTGATTTATGCATCCTTCCTGTTTAAATCAGTGCGGAGTCGCCACATTCTGTCCCATAGCTAGCCTACGTCGACCTTATTTCGTCGCATTGTACCTTACTGCTGAGCTGCGACATTTCTTATAAGATTTGTTGGTTTGGGCCTTTTTGTATTCTATCACCCAGTTTTTCTTTGATCACCTGGGATGAACTTTTGGTGCCAGTATCTGATTGTTTTCTGAGTTTAAGACTTGTTGTTGATTGATTTTCAGGGATTGAAAGTCTTTCTTTGTCATTTTGCAAGTTTTTTGCTTCTTGATTTTTGTCAACAAGGATATAATCTCTGGATCTAGATCTGAGTGTTTGATTGATAAAAAKTCTTTGATTTGATTAAAGTTTTGAATTGTTTTACATTTTCTGGATTGCTTATTGATTTGAAAGATATTTTTGTTTGCATTTGGCGAAACACTTTCTTGTCATCTTCATTTTTGTCTTCATTAAAAGTTCGATTTGGGTATTGTGTTGAGTGTATTCATTTTCTTTCATTACATTTTCCTTTCTTCATTATACCTTTGATTTGGTTTTGGAAAGGAAGAATTAAAGTCATCTATTATTTTTAGTAATCGCTCATAAGAAAAAAAATTCACTCTATTTTTTTTTAAGAGAGCAAATTGGGAAATTTGATAGCTTATGATTGTTTGGAATTGTGTTCATTCAAGAAAAAGAAATTACTTTTCGTATCTTTCRTGATTCCAAAGAAATACCTTCTCCTTACTGTAATTAGATTTCATTGAACTAAAATATTGCATCATTCATCTCTTCTTGCATATTATTGGGTCAAGGTATCATATGACATCGGTTTCATTTCCATCTCCCTCTTGAGTAAACAACTGCCTCTAAAACACTACATAATTTTTAAAATTTATTAGTAACTTTTATTTTCTAGAAAACCGTCTCACCAACATTATCTAGGCTAGCGCTTTGGAATAGGTCGTGAGGCACACTCTCCAAAGCATAAAACACACTATAGAATATTGTGATAGGGAGGGTTCAAATCCATTTGCAACATTTTGTCTTGGGAATCCCTTCTCACACAAGGGTCAAACCTGAGATCTCATTAAGACTATCAGAGTTACTCACCCTGCTTTGTTGGTCTTGGTGTAGATATTGTGCGTATTATGGGGGTCACTTGAAGGTATACCCACAATTATGAGTGGAAGCCTTTCAAGTTGATTTCAGGCTAGATACCTTGCCTTTGCGTGTGGATCAGATTGTCGATTGTTTCTCCAAGCCTCACTATTGTACTTGGTAACCTTATTATCCTATCTCTTTAGGGTCTTACACAAGGTGACTATGGAGGGTAAAGTATTCACGGTACTTGGAATCGACTTTGGCCAAACCTACTCGGGATCCTTGGAGAGTATATCCATGATTATGTGTGGGAGCTTGCACCGGGGTGTAAATCTGTTAATCAGGTCGTCAACATAATTTTTCCACCCGCTCTATCCTAGCTCCTTCTTGTCTTGACTTCACGATGTTGGATTTCATCACCAACTAGTGACTTTGAAATAAGAAGGTTTGTTTTCTTGGTTTCATTTCTAGATTTTATTAGCGAGTGTTGTTTGTTTCCATAGTTGGCCATAGATTTTTTTCGTAAAATATTTGGTTCAGACAACATTGACTCTATGCGTCGTTCACGTAGGATGCAAGGGATACCCCCAGAAGATCCAGAAGGTTACCTCCTTTTTCTTCCTAATTCACTGGAGGGATCTCCTACGCAGAGAGAAATCTAGGACAAAGTAACCTCACAAGTGGAAAGTTCCAACTCTTTAGAAGATTTCCAAATTATTTTCGATTATATACAGGCGTTTTTACTTCCTCCAACTCCGTTACCATATACTGGATACGAGAGACATATTCTCTGGATGAATTCATCAGGATAACTTGTTTTTGAAACTTTTGGAGCACCGATTGGACCTCATACAGGCCATGGAGTAGAGAATCCCCCTCTTTCTAGTGAAGCATTTAGAACCCTGCCTCACACTGTGCGGGAGATTTATGACAACTTAGGGGTGAGTCCTGATCCACCTATAATATCACAACTTCCTGAAACATCTGTTACCTACATGATACCCTTAGACCATTTTTATGGTACAACCAACAATATCACCATCGTTCCAGATACATAGTCAGTTGGTCCTCTCTCGACCCTTTCTCTCCATATGGCCCATTCTACCATGGTCCCATACACTACAAACATTCCTACCGGGAATGTGGTGGTTAATCAAGCTCCCATTGGAACACCACCT
>JASDQU010239494.1:2488-16686 GCA_032191745.1 Picea mariana
CACCCCCACTAGGTCATAGTCTCACACTGAGGGGGGAAAAGTCAAGAAGTTAAAAGTTATATTTTAAAGTTGACTTAAGAAAGGAAAAGGATAAAGGAGTAAAAGATAACTCAACAGAAAAATAGAAGATTAACCGTGGGAGTTAACCTAACTCAACAGAGAATTAGAAGGAGAAGTATAAGTAAGAGGCTGGGGTGCACCTATTATTCATTTATGGTTTTGGATTAGCATTTGCTATTGCTCTTGAGCATTCAGTTTGGGGGTTTGCTGTACAAACCCTTGTGAGCAACTCAGTGGTGAAATATCCACTCACCTTGTTCCGCAACTTGGTCTCGGGGATGAAAGACTCCTCCACACCATTCTAGTCTCAGCCCATCTCCATCTAGTGCTTCAGAAGGGGGAGGACCATCATTTTGAGGGCTTTTATGGAGGGTTATCATCATTCTACATTTGTCTGCAGATTGGGATGTCTTGGAGCGATAGGGGACGTCTTGTAATTCAGTAAAACTCAGATCTAGGGAGATCTTCTTGAGATCTGAGTCCGAAACTTCTCCCACGGGATTCGCATAGCCCGATCTATATTCTTGGAGAGTTTCAGAGCATTTGGAGACCTCCTTCATCAGGACCGAACCAGCTAGGGTTTCAGTCATTCAGTGGGGCACCCCATTCAGTGGGAAATTCAGATCTACAGAGATTGAGAGGGATATTGGAGATTCAAGCACCTGGGTTATTATTACCATCACCCGATCTATATTCTTGGAGAGTTTTAGATCATTTGGAGGCCTCCTTCATCAGGGCCGAACCAACTAGGGTTTCAGTCATCCAGTGGGGCACCCCATTCAGTGGGAAATTCAGATCTACAGAGATTGAGAGGGATCTTGGAGATTTAGGCACTTGGGTTATTCTTACCATCACCCGATCTATCAATTGGCATATTTCTTAGGGTGATTGGACACTTTTGGCAGTAGGGCCAAGTTATTGTGGGTTTCATCTTTCTATTGGAGCGTGGCATTCTTCAGCTGGAGAGTTTGGCATTCAGATCTACTTGTATTGATCTTGATTTCTTATTCCGCCTTTAGATGCATTATTTTGTATTAGTGGGAGCATTGTGTAGCAGCTCATATCTATTGCTTGTACGACCAACTGAGTTTTATGCCAGATCGACCATCTATTGTATTGATCTTACATTGCTCATAATAAAAAGGTTAGATATTTGCTTGTGCTTCTACATCGTGAATATATTGTGATCTCCATGTGTTGATGAATCTTGTATGCACTTAATAACTCAATAAAGTAGTAGTAGTTAGTGATTCCAAGAAAGAATTTGGCTTGGGATCATTACACTAACTAACTTGAATAAACCTGATCCCCTTTTTGCTACAACTTTTTACTACGATAATTTCTTCCTTTTCTTTTACTATTATCTCCCATCTTGTTAATTTTATTTGTTTTGCAAACAAACAACTCCAGTAAAAGAAATAGTTGCAATCAAGACAACGTTAATTGCATATCCTTGTAATCCCAACATTACTGTATTATAGATTTATGATAAGATCCGGGTTACAACTCTTGTTCCATTTAAATGAATATTTGGCCATATACAATGATATATTATTTTAGTAGCACTTTTAGTGAGTTTAATAATGTACTCAAAATGGAACCCAAAAATGAATGACATCATCTAATCCATTTACCAAAGACCAAAGACCTGCCAAAGTAACTTGACTTGGGGAACATATCATATTACATGAACCTTAAAGGGATAAAGCTTACTTACATTGGTAAGTGACAGTGACAAATTAAAATTGTGCTTGACAAAGAATATCCAAATTGTCCACATACCATTTCACCTCCATAATATTGCACTATGTTTGGATACTGTAAATGACAAAACATAGCTATCCCTTGCTAAACTGGGTGAAGAAAAGTTTCACAAAATTGTACAAGGGCTTGTGTCAAGTCTAGAATACTTCAGAGGCTGTTTTTTATAGACACAAAGTTGTCATAATCAAGTAAATGAAACCATGATTATGAAAAACAAACAACAAACAGATATAGTTGTACGGTCAATTCAAGAGATGTGAGAAATGATTTCAATGACATGTGTAATTCCCATCACGTGTCTCACAATTTCACCACTTTGTTGTTAGACCATGAGTTGATGTCGACAACCACTTTGTTGTTAGACCATGAGTTGATGTCCACAACAAATTGACAGAAAATGGACAAGTCCACATTGAAACCCAAATTCATCTAAGTCCACGTTGAAAGTGAAAATGGAAGCATTTCCTGCATCAAATAGAGTTCTTTCTTCCAAATCTTAGACTTTCTCATAACAAAATGTCCCAATAAAAGTAGGAATGAAAATTAGCCATTGTAGGGAACATGTCACACATCTTTTGTTTCATATATAAATTATAAAGTGTAGAAAAGAATGAACTATTCCATAGTATCACAGATTTTCCTTTGGTTAGCAGTGACTAATTCAACTTGATTCTGTGGTTGTAGTGGGCTATGGATATCCGAGGAGTTTGAATTTTATAGGACCATGGAAAATTGTGTTTGTAGGTTTTGCAAGAGAAGCTTATGGGTTCTGCATGACAAGAGGTTTAGGGTTTTGTATAGAAAGGTCATGTGGGTTCCACAATGGAAAGGTCAACAAATATTGCAAGCACAATGGAAAGTTCTACCGATATCTATATTTTCCAATCATAGCCCTTCATGAGCGCTTTCACAATACACAAAATAGCGTTATAGAAAAAGTACATAACTTGACAATCATCTAGAAAGTAACCAAGCATGTTTTGTTTCTTAAGTAATGTCCAATGGATAGTAAAAAGGGCTTGAACATAAAGAAGCAAGAGATTTTGTTCAATAAGTGAATTTGTATACTAAAAAATAATGGTAAAGAAAAGGACCAATTCAAATACATGAATGCTATGCACTGGGGATTTTCCTCATCGTTGAGGACCTTCCAAGCAATAGTCCTTTCATAGGAAGCAGGAATTCCCATGCTGGAAACACATACTCCAATAGGTAGATAAGAATATCCTTGTAAAAATTCATATTACAACGATTAGTTGAAAGAGAAATCAATAGAGAATTGAAGCACTTGATTAAGGCTATGAAGTATAAGGCAAATCATTGGTATTATCTATTGCATGATTTCAACAATATCTGAGCAGAAACTTTTGCGGCCATTGTCGTCGAGTATCTTTTCTAATGAAATATTTTGCAAGGGAACTATATTTGTTTCTATCATGTTAAGATGATGATTCTACCCTCGTGGGAGGATTTGTATGGAAGAAGATGATGATTCTTTCCTCATCCTACATATACCTGACATATAATTAGTGAACAAAGTGATAATATATTAACAATTGATATGTAAAATAATTGAAACTGTAGCCAGGGATGATTTTAGGGGCTAAATTTCGCTCATGGGCTAATTTTCCATGTTTTTTTTCAAAAAAGAGATTCGCTATTTTAAAAATGATTCGCCCAAATTCTATAGGATAAAATTATTTTACCTTAAAAATTGCCAAACTTTTATAAAAACTATATTAAATCCTTAGAAATTTGAATATTTTTACAAAAATATCGTCAATCATTTATAGTTGGCATATGAAGGTTTAGTAAGATTCGCCAAGGTTTCTACATTTTAAAATAAATTTCCATCCTTAAAATCATCCCTGACTGTAGCACATGCAAAAACTAGCAAATCACCAATTGGAGAGTTGTCATCTAACAGAGCATGTTCCAAGGGAGGAAGATCACCAAAAGAAGCTCCTATATCTGTAATATAAAAATGCAATATTAATTAGAATCCTTATTGGCATATAAAATAATACAGACTTGAAACATATATTACATCAATTGGGAGCCCCATCAAATGTACCTGTAATGGTAGGAAAACTAGAGTGACACTGCATCCTTCAACGTCCTTGGATTGAAGCCACAATAGTGGATTGTTGCACCCCTGCAAACATCCACCTATTGCTCCATTAAAAAAATGTTGATGTATATATATATTAATATTATCATATTGATATCACCACTCTACAAAAATCACCCGGGACAATAGAGGATGCATTGTTGGCGCGAAGACGACCCTGCTTATTAAGGTGTGGAAAGTGAAATGGTTCATTTTCATATGTAGAATCAATTTCCAATCTGCCACTTCTGTTGCTTCTTTTTTTTTTCTTTTTATGGATAAATAATCTCTTCTTCCTCTTCAAAGATGTCTCCAAAGCACCCAAACCAAGAGTGAAATCATAATCCATGATGTCAAGATTGTTGGCATCATCCAACATTATTTTTACCAAATCAATCAATTGTTGGGTATTGCTCAAAGTGGCAGGAGGAATGTTTTGAAGCAACTCCAACTAGCCAAAAAACTCCTCTCTATCCAACTGAAGTCCCTCGACATCTTTATCAACATTGTCTCTAGCCATAATAGTTGTGTTAGCATCTAGATCAAGGCTTGGTGCCTCTATACTTATATCAGGAGGTGCGTTTTCTGTATTGAGTGTTGCATCTTGGTCCAATAAAGGGTTTGAATCCCCTAAAGAAAAATACAATCAATCTACCTTTATGGCATGCCTACAAATGTTTCCACAAATACACCATGGGAAATCAAAAGCTATAAAATTGGTACGATACCAAGTGAAAAGATATTTCTTATTGGGCTTAGTTTGACTTCTAACCCAGTAAGCGTCAGATACACTTTCATGAGGTTTGAAATCACCATTTGAAATTATTCTAGCCTTTTCTATTTATCATTCAAGTTGCTTGTCTTTCTTGTAGTTGTTCAAATAACCTTCTTTTTTCAAAATTTCCTTAAACCGGTAACAAGGTTCAACATTTTTCAAGAGGATATAGAACAACCAATCCATCCTATGAGAACATTTTTTTCTTTGATCAGATAGAGAGTTTGTCTTGAAGTAACTATGGTATGACTCAAAAACATTGTTTGTCTCCTGATTTGCATGGGGAAAATCTCGACATCCTTTGAATCACATCCCTAAATATAAAAAACCAAGTTAGTGGAGATATCTCATGTTTATTAAGCACAAAAATGGAAACACAAGAATGATTATGTGACCTTACTAATCTTATCACCAGTAACCCAATTCTTTTGAAAATAGTCCAAAAATTTCTCTTCATTTGCTAATTTGATGAAAAAATGATTGATTACATTGCCCACTTCATCTTTGGAACAATTATTCATGATACAATCTAACTCATTGAACATCTCTTTCTCATTTTCTGGACTACTAGCTAAATGATTCACACTTTTTAGCCATGCCCTCCTAACATGCCAAACACACAAGATCACTTCGGTTCTTGTGATCCTCTTGCCACATTCAATTCATTTTAGGTGAGACAATTTTCATGTAAATATAAGTTACAATGTAAAATAACAAATTTGAAGTTACCTCAAAGCGACGATTTCAACGAATGCATCATCAACCATGAAGGAATTCACTTTCCAATTGGGATGTACTTGGTAACAACTATAGATGAGGTGCTCCAACCATAGTGCAATATCTTCTGATGTGTTTCGTGATGCCACCACCCATGCTACTGGCACCCCACTTTCTTATTCATCGAAAGCCATGAGTGTGCACAATTGATATTGTCATATTAAAAAAACATATGTATTCCAATTTAGGTCACCAATAATATTGAACTGGCCAACTAAAATGATTATACTAAATCAATCATTGACAACACACTCACCCCATTTTTATTTGTATTGAATGTTGAATCCATAGTTATTATGCTATTATGCAATAACCTAACCATGGTATCCAAAATCCATTTTGTTTGGATTCCATCTATGAAAGGGACATCTCCACCATTGGGCTTCTAGTAAAAGAAAAATCTTCCTTGTGTTTTTCATACCAAAGGTTCAAACCCTTTTCATCCTTTTTGTTCAACTGGTAGTTCCTCTTCATCAAACGATTGTAGATATTTGCAACATATTTTCTGCACAAGAAAAAGTCCCTATCTCGATCTACCACATCCATGTCAACATATTTCTTTATGTGCATTTTACACACTGTGTCAATAGGCACTTAAAAAAATAAAAACTTTCCACGTATGAAACTATGTCCCTTGAAAGCCTTGGCTTATGCTTGGACATAGACTCACCTGAAGTGTCATGTTTTCCATGACATGGACGTCCATTCTCATCTTCATGCTCATACATGTTATATGTCAAAATTTCTATATTAGGGTTTTGAACCATAACCTTTACTATACAATGGCACTAACAACCCCTCTTTTGCACACATGACCGTGTTGTATCTTTTCTTGATCTATTGTCCCATGGGTTGTATGAGAAAGCATAACTGCATAATAAATTGTGAAATGTTAGTACATATCAGAAATAATAAAGTTCTATTGTTACCAACAGTTAATCAAGGACCTTTTAAAATAATTACAACTCATATATCAAGGCAACACTAGCCCTTGAGCTTGGAGGTTTGTTTTGTCGACAAATGAAAGTGCATTGAGCTATTGGATTCTTTTCTTCTCTTATAATAAAGTCTGGAAATCTAAGTAAAGGGTTTCTTGCAACTCAATCAATGCTCAATTTCTTTCCATTTACTTTAGACCATACCAATTCTTCATTAGAAAAAATGATCTTATCTTTTGGGTCTTGCACCGCAAGGTCTATGATAGTCTTCCATTTCTTTACCATTTGTATCAATTTCTACAAACAATGTGCAAACATATTATGAAAAATGTAACACCATTCAAAAGATTTTAATTTTAAGCCTTCTCTTACAATTAGAAATGATAATACTCTAAAGAACTCAATTTATTACCATAAACACACACTCTGCATTGCTATAATTCTATGTGAGTGGTTCCATATGACTTGAACCTTGGTTGAGTAGTTGAAAGTATTCTTTCTTCTGCCTGGTCAACACATGAATAGGTTTGAGTTGCTTGTCCCGTTATTCATTAAGTTACTCCTAAAAATATTCACATTAGTTAAGATTTTATGGGTTTAGTTGGTGGGCCTCTTGGCAACTGCCTTTCTTCTCCAATTTTCTATATTATTTCCTTTCTCAACTTGGACTCTTAGGCTTGGATTTGATGGCAGCCCAAAGTTCCCTATATGTCATTGAGAAGCTTGTTCAGGGGTTGCTACTCTTAGCAGGAAAGTCATGTGTTCAATATTTATGAACCTTTATTATTATTATAATAATAATCTAGTCTAAGGTCACAACCTAACCAAATGCAAAAATTGACCTATGAGACCCCCTTGTTTATGGGATGTGGGACCCCATGCACGCAATGATTTGACTTCTTAGTATGTGGAGGTGTACATACCCTACCCCCCTTCATATTCAACCCTGTGACCTCTACATAGGAAACACATGTTATTAACTATTAGGCCCACCCACCCAAAGCACATACAATTTATAGCCAAATATATACAAGAATTTTGAAATGGCATTTTTGAATTTAAATGAAACCTATGAGTATTTGATGTAAACCAACACTTACCAAGTAATATATTTCCAGATTTCATTTTTTCTTGATCCTTAGACTCCTTTTCTTTGATTTTTGGTGTCAACTGTTTCTTTTCACATTTGACGTGTGAAAATACATATGATATAATTTCATGTAAAGAAGTAATTTGCAGGGAATATATTTTCAGGAAAGAGTCTTTCCTTGGCTAAAAAATGCTTTCCAACTTATTTCATATATGTTGTCAGTTATACTGATTTTGCCTATCAAAGGAATTGGAGACACAATATGGCATCTGTTTTGTTAATAAGCTTTTGGATCTATTCTTATGGAAGCTAAAAATATCAAAATGTTGCATCTTTTAAGAATGGGCCATAACAAAAAATAAGCTTGAAATATGTAGTTCACAGTTTAAAACATTATGAATTAGAGTCTCATATCTTCTATAGGAAGACTGCAAATGTGCTTCACCATGCTCTATTCACTAGTGTTAGAACCCTATCCATTACCTCTCAGTGTATGATTTTCTACAACCAACATTGTGAACATAAATGTCTCCCCACTAATCCCAATACTGGGAGGAGACACGCCACTATGGGTTTGAAATATAACCAACAACTTGTATTGCATTTTTTTAATTACAAAGAAACAACATTTCTCAAGAAATTGATTACTAAGAAAAGGTTGATGAACAAGTTTCAGGCCAACATGACAATGGCTCAAGGTAATTCTTTGTGGGGAATGTTTTTATTCTCTCTACCCTGGTTCAATTCTCACAAGTAACATGGTGAGCTCATAATGAGTATATTGTTGTTGAGCCTTGTACCTTGAAGATTATAGGGTTTACCCTTGAGCGGTTTCTTGAAAAATAAATAAATGTTTGATAACAAATAGGTATGCATGCATGAAAAAATAAAAAAAATAGGTTTGAGTTGCATTTTTAACTTTATGTCTAAAGTAGGATTAGTTAAGAACAATTTTGAAGAAAATGACAAAAGTAGGTTTGAGTTGCATTCTTAAATTAATGTCTTAAGCAACATTAGTGAAGAACAATTCTGAAAATGAACAATAGGTCGGTTCATGTTGAGCCTAAACAACATAATTTGCGTTATAATTATATTAGTTACCAATAATAATCATATAGAGAATCTTTGAGCTATATGGATTATAGTCATCACTTCTACTAGATATTCAAGATGTCACATATATACTTATTTTTAGGTTCTTTTTGTATAAATATTTTAGCGTCCATACTTTTCATACATATAGGATATTCTCCTAATACTAGCATTTAAAACAACTTTAGTTGTATCTTGGAACTTGTTCCTCTTTTCAATACCAAAACTTTCTTCTTACTTGTCTACATGGTTTCCACTATGCTCCTCTCGGAAATAAGCCACTTCTTTCAATGATAAGTTGCAACATTCAGTTATTTCACAATTCTTAGGGTTTCATGCTTCAAGGATTTAAACTCTTTTTTGTAATGTTTCAACCTCATTTGACAAAATTTTGAGCTTCTCTTTGTGATTTCAATGTCCTAGTCCAAAATCAACATCCATTTTCATAGTCGCACATAAAAAATCTCCCTTTCTTCTTCTAGAGTTACCCTACTATGGGTCTTTTCTACAATAATAAACATGAGGACCCTCTATTAGTCCTTCATATATGGAGAATATGGAAATGGGAAGGAACTCCAAATTCTTTTGTAACAATTATACTTAGTTGTAAGCGATAATTTCCCAAAGGAATTTTTTTTCTTTCAAGGAGATACATTTCCACTGTTGTAGATCTCTTAAGGTATTACTTGTAGAGTGTACATAGATTTTTCCCGTAGACATTTCATATATTGGACCTTCTTCCCAGTTTGAAAATGATTTTCACAAGGCATTGAAAGCCACCCTTATCTGTAATTGTTGTAGTTACTATTGACTAGGTCTTTTTGATGTATTCCAATTGCAAATATTATTTCACCTATTATTCTCCATATGGTCACTCATCTAGCATTATGCTTTCATTGGTTAGCTTGATGAATTCCCGTGAACATGCAAATTTTGTTGAAAACTTCAAATTTATAAGAATATTTGTTGGACCTCCTCCAACAAATTGACTAAAATTCTTAGGCTTTTGGTACAACTCTTTCCAAATAGACCTATAATCAAGTTTGGATCCCCAAAAATGTTGCTATTCCTTATCCATAACAATTCCATTCATTATAAAACTTCTAGCACACCAATCAAATTTGCTAAACTTTTTACTTGACCAACCAACTACCAATTAAAACAACACTTTCATGCTCTGAGATGGTGATCCCACTAGCAGTGGACTTTTTATGATTGCACTTGAATGCATCTTAATAAAAGAAGCATGTCCTTTTCTCCTCTATTAGTTTCTATCTCCAAAACTCTCGGGAAGGTTGGATACTTGAAAGTTGATTCGGTCTTCCAAGGTCTTTCAAAAGCTATAGTCTCTCTTTTGTATTGTAGGAGCTATCTACTTTCTTATTTTTCACTTTGGTTTTAATGGATCATGTTATTAAGTATCTCACCTGCAAAGTTATCCAACTTTATTTTCTAAATTTTTCTCTGAAAACCAATTTCTTCTATTGAGCCAAACTTGAGGAAGTTATAAAACACTTGAGGATGGTGATTGGTTTTCCTTTTGGTCCTTCAGTGTAATATCTTTGGCAAAACATTGATTCCAAAGTCACTGTGTTCGATTACTTTCCACCATTAAGTTCAAAATTGGCCGAATTTGATCAGATGGAAAAAAAAATCATTCAAAATCAGTTCGCTGAATAATGAGCATCTTGTTTTCAATTAATATCAGAGTTAAATTTACCAATAAATTCATGGTTTTTAAGGGGAATTTACTAAATTAGTTTATTGTTTATGGTTTAGGTGATTCTCAAATGTCCCCTCCCCTGACTGGATTCCCTCGGACTGTAACCCATGTATTATTCACAAAGATGTGAAAACGTCCAACATTCTCCTAGATGACAATTTTGAAGCACATTTTTCAGACTTTGGCATTGCCAAGTGTATCCACTATGCGAAAACCCACACCTCTACCTATGTTATGAGAGGAAAAATAAATTATTTCTTTTCAGATTGTGACTTTCTTGAAAACAACAGGTTCACTAGAACATTAGAAGTAATATCTAATGCATGCATCATGCTATCACTACCAACCATTGAAGAAAATAGAAACCAAGGTGAAAAAGGATCTACGACTGCATTATAGATGCATTACTGTGACATACTTTCTTGAATGTCATCTCTCCAACCTCCATAGCATTACCACAAACAATCACAGTTCCATTACAATCCAAATAGGCATTGGCAGGTTTACAGTTGGGAGTGAGCTTGTCAATGATGGAAAGAACAATGATGGAAAACATGCTCGGAAGACATTGTAAGTCCAGACAGGAGGAGTGCATATATGGAGGATAGATCTCGGGCATTAGATCCGAGCGTGGGGTTTGACTGTCTTTGGATTCAGGAGAACCTGTACGTTATTTAAAGTGCAAGGAGAAGAGGGCTTACAAAATCCTGAAAGCAGGAGGACCGTCCATCTTCGGGCAGGACACATAGTCACAGATCAACATTTCGCTGACTGGAAAGTCAAGGGAAGGAGGTGCTCTAACCCTTCGAACTTGTGATATGAGAGATTACGAAATGATTTGGACCATCGATTCAAGAAGGACACGTGGCTAAAGATCAACATTTCACTGACTGAAAGGTCAAAGGAAGGAGGTTCCCTAACCTATCAAACTCGCGATATAATCTCAACCGTTGGATCGAGGACAAATATGGACCATCGATCCAAGAAGGACACGTGGAAAAAGATCATCCTTTTGCTGATTGGAAAGTCAAAGGAATGGGATTCCCTAACCTTTCGAACTCGCAATATGCGAAATCGCAAAATAATCCTAGTCGTTGGATCAAGGACGAATCTGGGCCATCAGATCCAAGAGGTGAATGTGGCAGACCACGTCAGAAAGGACAGGTGGAAGACTACGTCAGCAATGCCATGTGGCATGATCAGACAACGACAAGTGTTAAGATGATTCAACATTTCAAGAACCTGGAAATCACAATTCTGAGTGACACGTGGCAGCCACACGGATCATGTCATGTCATTGAATGATGTCATTCTGGGAGTTTAGTTTCGGGAGTTTTAGCATCAAAACTCCCTCAAAGTCCCAAAAGCTAAAGTTCCAAGGCGGAGGATAGTCGTCCAATAACCACAGATCGTGGACCTTTTATCTGAAGAGTGAAGTGCTCAAATGGCTAGCCAGTGGTCATATCTCGTGGTCACATCGTCGAGAGTTGGAGAGCAGAGCTAGAGAAGCCAAGCTCTATTTCGGATTTCGTGACATGGAGAGTCGAGATGACTCATCAGAGAATCCCCGAAATGCGAAATGCGAAACACCTTCTGGCGTAGGCTGTGGTCACCGCCGGTGGTCATGTGAGGGGAAGGAGCTAGCATTTGCTAAGCTCCATTTTGGGGATTGCGACATGGGAGAGTCGAGATGCCTCAACATAGGATTCCCAAATTACGAATTGCAAAAGCCCTTTATGGATAAGTGCTTGGTCATTGCTGGTGGTCACGTGAATGGAAGGAGCTAGCATAGCTAGGCTCCATTCCAGGTATCGGGAATTCCAGAGGAAGGAGTCAAGGAGACTCATGACAGAATCCCCAAAACACAATTTGCGAAGCGCCTTTTTGATTAGGCCTATGGTCACAGCCAGTGGTCTTTTGGAGAGGCATCCTGCGCCTGGTGCCAGTTCATGTAGGGATCATTCACGAGGAAACGTTGATCTCTGGTTTTGCCTTCCAGCAAGATCTCAACCGTTCAAAGATTTCAATAGCCAAATAAGCCATACTTGACTAGTTGTAACTTCTAGAACGAAGTGATGGTGTCTGCCAGAGAATTCAAAGAGTCTTTAGGGTGATCGACAGAGAAGACGAAGAGTCTGGAGGCCACTGCCATTAGAGTGTAGACTCATCATAGAGTCGACTGACAGATGGAAGGGGGTTGAATATTGTTACAACAAGTGAAGCCAAAGGACCTCATGAGAAGTGCAAGTGATGATGAACGTAGGAACAGTATGCAGTGGCATAGTGCATGCAGAAGGCACAAGGTGCACTAAGACTATAAAAATGGAGCATAGAGAAGGGATCTTGTTGCTGCTATTGTGAGTAGTGCATGCGTGTAGAAGCATGAGGTGCAGTAGTTGAAGCATAGAAGAAGAAAAGAGCAGAAATCCATATCCGTGAGAGGAAGAGAAAGATGAGGTGTGCATGCTGAGACATAGGAGAAGATCAGAAAGTTGAAGAGGATGCAAGCAGGAAGACATTGATGCAGGCAGAGTAGAGCAGCATAGCAGAACAATGATAATCCTGGCAAGCCAATAGAACTATTGAATCACTGTAATAAATTCATAGAAAGCAAAGTTTTATATTTCAGGGTGGATGGGAGGTGCTAGGGAGGACTGATGTCCTCATAGTTTCACGTAGGTACTTGAACATAGGGAGTTATAGCTTCCATCTGGTTGCAGCCAGAGAAACCAGGGTGACTTGGTGGTGCAAGGGAGAACATTGGTTCTTTGATATATAGGCCGGTGCCTGTATGACTGGAAGTTGGTGCTGGAACATTCAGGGAGTTGGTACTTCCTTCTAGTAGGTGCTAGAGAAACCAGAGAGTTGGTGCTCTCAACAAGTAGCGGCTTGAAAAATAGAGGTGGTAGCCTTATTATGAGTTGGTGCTCATAAGAATGATAATGTACAGAAGATAATTATCATATAAATAAGAAGAGGTTTTCACCCTTTATGGGTTTCCTCAGGAATATCTGTCTCTGTATTGTACATGTGTGTGATTAATGTTGAATACTCTACTACTTATTTATTGTGATCATCATTGAGAGTTCTGTAATGAATTTAAAAAATGGATATAATTGTTTAAGCACAGTAACAATTGATTCACCCCCCTTCTCAGTTGTCCAATAATAGGACCTTCATATACATTCAAAGAAGAGTTGTCAATACAACTTTTACCTTGTGACAATGATTTTCCTTATACCCTGCTCCCATTTTCAGTCAAAAACTAGAATTCTTATGTAGATGGTATTCCTACTGTAATATGACCAACTACTAGACAATTATGTCAGTGCAATTCTAGATAAAATGAGCAATGTACCCAAATAATAAAGGAATTGCAAATGATAGAGAATATAGCACGGTAAGCAACTAAATAGTAAATAGGTAAATGGGTACCATTGGTTACATTGACCTTGAATATGCAAGGACTTTGAGGCTTAATGAGAAGTCCGATGTGTACAACCATGACTTCGTTCTTTTAGAGCTATTGAAAGGGATGAAAGTTGTGGATAACGACTCAAATTTTATTCATCTCGTAAGATGATAAGATTTATATTGAGCTATTGACAGGGAAGAAATATGTGGATAACAACTCACTATATCTAGGAGTAACTGACCATATATCTAGGAGTCACTAACCATCTAATTTCCTCCAGAAAAATTTAATGGCTGCCCACTTGGTTTCTAATAACAGCACCAATCTTTAATATGATTTGCAAGTGCTTTACAACTACTAAACAAGCTAATGAATTCCAGAAAACTAAATGCAAGCATCCAGTGCAGATTCCATACAAATTGAACCTCATATATGATAGGATAATTGGAAGCCA
>JASDQU010239495.1:4080-16779 GCA_032191745.1 Picea mariana
ATATATATATATATATATATATATATATTCTAACTTGTAATATAATTTAAGTTATATATATTAATTACAATATATATAAGAGTGTGTCATCTTTGTGACACATTTTTTCCCAAAGTAATTTATGGAGTTTCTCCGGAACTTCTAGGTTTTCGAAAATTATTTAAAATATATTTATAATCTATTAAAGTAAAGAGATTTGAATATATTTTATTTGGTTTTTATTTTAAGTTTCATAAGTAAAAGTTGATTTGAGATATAATAATTAATATCATTATTATAAATTAAAAAAAAATATTTTTCATTTTTAAAATCAATCCAAAATAATAATTGTTACATTTTTTCTCTTCTTTTCAATATGAGCACTCCACCACTTATTCCAAAAACTCAACCAGGGGGAAGCCCCCCAAAATCACCCTAGAGATCATTTACGATTATATGGAATCAATAGAAAAAATGAGAGAAGAAAGAGATGCCAAAATCCAAATAGAGTTAGGATCATTATAAAAAAGGAGTGCAGAAAGAGATGTAAAACTCCAAATAGAACTATAGGCAATGATTGTAAAAAAAAATTAAAGAAACCATTCAAAATCAAATAGAGGATAGATTCTTAGGGTTCAAGAATGAATTTCAGACAATGAAGGATAAGATTCAATAAATGGAAAAACATAAACAATCAACCCAAGAAGGAGAGCTCGAACAAAATCACAACTTGAGAGATAGGATTAAAGAGCTAGAAGAAAAACTAACCAACAATTTAGAAAATGAATAAGCTAATCGAACTAGACCATGAGCGTAACAAAAGATCCTTGAACCTCATAATTTTTGGTAGAAAAGAACAACAAGAGGAGGATACACTAGCTATAGTAAAAGAAGAATTAAATAATAAATCATAAATTGATACAACTTACCTCATAGAAAAAAAGAGGCTAGGAAAAATAATTGATCACAAAGATAGGTTGATATGTGTCAAATTAAGTTGTAATGACCATAAATATAGCATACTTAGTAAATCTCTAAGCTTAAAAGGGTCAACAATATTTATAAATGAAGACCTCATTCCCAAAGACCAAGCTGAATTAAGGAAGAAAGTTCAAAAAGTAAAATAAGCCAGGAAAGAAGGAAAATGGGCAATAATTAGAAATCGAAAAGCTATTGTTAGGGATAGAAACCAGAAGGATAATGATAAATAGGAATTTGGGACACTCGAGATCCTTTTTTGGAATTGTCGTGGCTTTCCATAAAGAAAGCTCCGATGATAAGTTGGATCCTGAGTGATATTTATATTATTTGTCTAGTTTAAACTTGGGAGCATGAGGAGTCTAAGGTACCTAACATAGAATGATTTGTCTTGTGGTCGGCATGGAACAAAAAATCCCACCGTATAGGGATAGGATGCATAGCTTGTTATATTAGAAAGATCATTTCTCCTCACATTCAACTTCATAAGATTTACCCTCTTAATCAGTACATTTGCATAGAAATTTCAGACACCAATGCTAAGAAGATGTATATAGCAATTTGTTATTTTGCACCTATTAATTTTACATTTTATAAGAAAAACAATCTAGATAACAATTGTCCCTATAATAATTTAGAACAAGATATTTATAGTTTTAAAAATGAAGGTAATATCCTTCTGCTAGGAGACTTTAATGCTAGGATTGCAACTAAACACGCTACTCTTTTAAGTATGGATTCCAACAACAATCCTTTATGGATAGATGATGACCTTGTTTTATATAATAGCTACAAAAGAAGCTCTGAAGACATAATTGAGAATTTTTTTGGTACTGAGTTGGTCAAGCTCTGCAGCTCTCAAGACCTAATAATTTGCAATGGAGTAATGAAGTGGCCAAAATCCAACCAGATAACTTGTATTCATGGGCAAGGTAGTAGTGTCATATATTATGTGATATCTGGGATCCCCATTTCCAACCAAATAACAATGTTTGACCTTTTAAATGACCATGAGCCCAACTCTGATCATAAACCTTTAACCCTAACTCTAAACTTTTCCATGCACAGGAGCACCATTGAAGAGAATTCTAATAATCAAAGGAATTTGCGCTTTAAAAAAAGTAAAGTTGACATTTTCTTAAAGGATTTAAATAGTAAATTAAATCTCCTAACTTATAAGGACGACATTGAAGAACTCTATCATAATTTTACAACTACCCTTTCCACTTCTATTAACAAGTTCTCTTTCGAGGTGTCATATAAAAAGAATAATAGAACTACCAACACTTGGTATGATAAAGAATGTAAAATTGCTAGGAAAGCCATTAGGGATGCTTCTAATGAGTCCTTAAAAGTCGATAAGATCAATACATACAAAGCCCTAATTAAAAGGAAAAAAAGGTACTATATCAATAAAAGGCAAGAGCAACTTTCACAACTCTATAAGTTGGATCCTAAGAAGTTTTGGAGCTAAATTCTAAACCACAATACTAAAGAAAATAATAGGATTCCCTTAAGGGACTGAAATTCCTACCATAAAAGTATTTACGAGTTCCCTAATGCCATGGACACCATTCATATTCTCTATACAAAGGAATAATATTTTTCTTTAGATGACATAGAGTTCGGGGTTAAGCGGCTTGCAAATGGGAAAGCTAAAGACATTGAAGGCTACCAAGTTGAAATTTTTAAAATCGGAGGGCCTATCGTTATCCCTCACATACACAAGCTCTTCAATTTAGTAGTCAAGCAGGGATTCCCTAAACCCTGTACGCAAAGCCTCATTGTTCCTATTTTTAAAAATGGGGATAGAAACATTCCCTCTAATTATAGGACCATTAGGATTAGCCTGATTTTAGCCAAGATTTATGAAATTATTTTGGAAAATAAGATTATCCTTTGGCTAGAAATTCACATTAAAAGAGATAAACTCCAGGTCGGTGTTATAGCCCTAAAATGCCCTACTCATGCATACATGGCCTTGACCCTCTTACTTGCATATTTTTCCAAAGCATTGTTGAGAAGGTATTCTTAAAAAACCATTTTTTAGAAGATGTACGCATCCTACAACATTACATCTTGCGTACATATGCTTGTTGCACCACTACAACTCACGTACATACGTGTGTTGCACCATTACAACCCACGTATACTTGCAAAAGTTGCAAAAATTAAAAAGTTGCAAGGAATTCGTTGAAATTCAAGGGCTATTGGAAGTTTCCCAACTAATACACCTGATATAGCCCTTCACCCAGCCGAATAACCATACTTTTGTCATATAAAAGGAGATGTTGGGGTCTCATTTCACATCCAAGCATAAGAACAATGAACCTCTTCCCAATTTCACTTCCCCTCCTTGCCCAAGATTTTGCTGCATTTTGTGAGATATTGCCTCAACATTCCCTCATCAGCCCCTTCTTCCTCCATTCAACCCATTCCCTTCCATTGAGGTGATCAGAAGGTTGAGAGAAGAAGTCCATTCAAGGTGCACTTGGAGCATGCTAAAGAGGAGCTCGGACCAGGTTTGCGGAACGGTGGCCGACACATATTCTAAGTTGTAATCTTTGTATGATGAATAAAAGAATCGCATTTTCCTGTCCCAAATGATGATGTTTAGTGTACTTTCATTGATTTATACTTAGCATTTAATATCTAACCCTAAATCATGATATAATATCATGTTTGTAGTCATTGTTTTCCTATCTTTTGATGTAAGTTAGCCTTGTGAGGAGACGTGTAGTCATCGAAACTACCAAACTTGAGGAGATCATCACCAGACGTAGGATCAAATGTATAGTTACCCGATCTCTTATCTTATTTTCTTTCTTTACATTAGTTTTGGTATGTTTGGGGTAGAGTAAAATAGATTAACTTTTAAACAGTTATTCTCTCTGTCTACATCTTAAACCCTGGTGTAGTTAAAGGGGGGGGTTTTCCGCTAGCAGAACTCGCGACCATACTGGAGATTTCCTCTAGGGGTTTTTAGGGTATTTTGGATTGTTTGATTGGTTTATTTGCCTTTCAAGTTTATTTCAAGTTTTCTAAGTCTGTCAATGGGTTATGGTCACCTCCAGGGTCCATACCAGTTGTCCCTGCCCTGTAATAATTCTTGGTTTTTTTCATTTTTTAAAAGACACAGAGGTGTACACGCCCTGTCTTGGTTCATCCCACGTACATACACAATATGCACAGTAAACAACTCACGTACATATGCAGGCTGCTGATGCAACATCCCATGTCTTTGTTTCATGAAAGTTTTTTAATAAAGAGGGAGTTTGCCTCTTTCCTTATTGAAGTTCACACTTCTCAGGGCTTTCCTGAATCAGCTAGAGTCTCTCTCTATGGCCATAGCTTGGGTATAGGTTCCAATTTACTTGTTTCCTTAGTCTTCTTGTGTTTCCTAGCATTTTTAGCTTATTTTTAGCTTGAAATTTAAGAAAAATGAGTTGTATTCATCAGTCTCTTTTAACATATTTTGTTAGTTCTACTTTGATTAGAAGGAAAAAAAAAAATGTTTTTTAGGTCTCTTTATTTATTTTCATTTGCTTTGCATTGTTATTTGAAAAAAAAGAAAAGAAATTAGCATAGTGTTGTGTTTTCTTCTCATCTTGAAAGCATTTCAAAAGAAAAAATAAGAAATATAATCATTCTTTGCCAGTGTTCTTATAAGTTTCATTTTTTGCAAGATTCTTAACAACATCAGTTACACTACTGCACCTTTTGAGTAAATCAAGCCTTAAAAATAAGGCCTAATATAAAATACATTAGAATTTTTTGTTTGTAGGGTTCACAAACTAGTTTAGGGTTTTAGGGCCTTGAATTAGGTTTGGAGAGGAAACTCTTCAAGGCCACTTAAATCAAACATTGGAGTCTGATTTAGGGAGTGCTTTAAGTCCAGTGTCGTAAGAGTTAGTCAGGACCCCGCTCTAACACAGGGGATAAACACGAGATCGCATGAGGAAAGGCAACGGAGATAATCCCTCCAGAGATGGACTGAACATAGTGGAGAACATATATTGAGGGTATATCTTGGGAATAATTTCAGCTTCATTTGCCTACGAAGCTTTGTGGACCTTGAATTCATTCAAGATCCTCTATTGTCTTCCGGACCATTTTATTTCGATACCCTTGATAGGCTTCGGACTTGTTATCCTGCTCATTACGATCCACCCTACTGTCGACTATACCCTCTTCGTGACTGACTATGAGATGGCAACCTAGTTGCCCATATTCTACTGACTTACACGAGGGACTGTGGGGGTATACTATGGTACCTGGGGCATACGTCGTATCGTGCTTCGCAAAGTATACCTGGAGGGTGCTTCCGTGTTCGAGTTGCACTTACACCAGTTATTTTCTCTAGTGTGGATTGGCGTATTGTCCTTCCTACTAGATAGTCGACTGCTTGATTTTGCTTTAGGAAACTTTTAGTGTGTGCTCTCTGCTCCCTAGTTTTCCATAGTGAGTTAGTCAGTCATTTATTTGGGTCTCTGACCTAAGGTGGTAGACAGGGATGATTTTAAGGATGGAAATTTATTTTAAAATGTAGAAACCTTGGCGAATCTTACTAATCCTTCATATGTAAACTACAAATGTGTGGCGAAATTTTTGTAAAAATATTCAAATTTCTAAGTATTTTATATAGTTTTTATAAAATTTTGGCGATTTTTAAGGTGAAATAATTTTATCCTATAGAATTTGAGCGAATCATTTTTAAAATAGCGAATCTCTTTTTTGGAAAAACCATGGAAAATTAGCCCATGAGCGAAATTTAGCCCCTAAAATCATCCATGGTGGTAGATCGACCACTCTATCGGTCATGAGGACTTTTCAGTCTTCCGCTTAGAAATGTGGATTTGCCTCTTTATAGGCGTTTTTTTTATAACACTGGTTCGCCAGAGTCAGTGTGTGAGACTTTTACGGACTTGAATGATCCCACAAGGGGAGAACCTGTGCATAAGATCTTCATGGCTAAAGTTCCCGATGATACCAACCAAGGAACCCCTTCAAAATGGGATTCTTTTGCTTTTCATTTTTTCGGAAACGTTGGTGTCCCTTTTATGGCCACTTTGTACATTCTTGGGTTGATTGTGGGACTACCAATTTGGTTGGGTACCATTCCAAATGTCTTGAATTCTCTTGACGCTTCTCAATTCAGAACTTTATGCCATGGGCATCATGTTGATGTTCCTTCATCAATGAAGTCTTCTCCTCCTCCTTCTACCTTCTCTGGTGAAAGTATAGATACTAGTAATCAGAATTTTAAACGAAATAGAAAGATGAAGAATAGGAAGAAGAAATCACCAACCTCTGCAAGTCATGTTGGAGATAGATCATCAATCTCTACAAGTCAAGTTGAAGATCAACACCCGGCCTATGAAAATCATGTTGGGGGCATGAACCTAGTCCCTGCAAGTCATACTGGAGTTCAATCATTAGCCTTTGCAAGTCATGTTGGAGATGTGCAACCAACCAGTGCTATTCATATTGGGGGCATGGATTATGTTGAGAAACCTAAACAGATAGGATGTAAGCCTAAGTTCCCTTGTAATATTTGCAAGGGAGATCACCTTACTCATTTAGTCCCTGGCCTTCTAGAGGTATGAAGATTGTGGTCCATGTCTGCAAGCTCTTCTAATTCTGAGTCTTCTGAGATTTCCTCACATATTTTTCAGCCAGTGGTTGAGAAAGTGGTCGTGTTGATGCAATCTTCGGCTAATGCCACTTCCCTTTGGGGGGGTGATGCGCCTTTAGACCACGGTGTCTCACAGACTATTCATCCAGTGGTTGAGAAAGTGGTCACATTGATGCAATATTCAGCTGATCCCACCCTTCTCTTAGAGAGTGTCGAGTCTACCAAAGTGGTCACGACGATACAATCTTCAACTGATCCCACTATTCTCTTGGAGAGTGATGTGTCTACCAACTATGTTTTTAGCATTTCCAGTTCAGTACTTTCAGAACAAGGGGGAATTCCGCTCACTTCGAGCACACCTCCTCCAATCCCTAGGATAGTTTCCTTTGATTGGAATGACCTTGTTGATCCTCATCTTCCTTCTTCTACACCCTTTCAAATAAGGGTTGAAGTTAATTCTAATAAAATTACCGATGTATTGTAGATGACGAAGCCTCCAAAAGTATTTTATCCTCCTCGACTTGGCAAGCTTTGGGTTCTCCCGAGATTGTGTCTGCATCCCATGAGATGTTAGATTTTGACAGACATCCTAGTGAATATTTGGGGATTCTTTCTTGGTTTCCTATCTCGTTAGGTGGGAAGATTGTCCTTGTCGATGTTATAGTGGTGCAAGGCCCATTAGATTTCAATATGCTTCTTGGGCGTGAATATGTATATGATATGAATGTTGTGGTGTCTATGCTTTTCCGGGTGATGCATTTCCCTCAAAATGGAAGAATTGTCATTGTCGACCAACTGGCATCTGATAATCACCATCCTAATTCAACGTTATTTCAGCCTGCCCCTTTATATGTTCCTAGTGTTTTTGTAGAATCTACCATGCAGGACTCCCTCATGAGCACGCTTTGTTGTCTTTCAAGCTCGCTTTAAATTACGAAAGAAACATCCAATGAAACTGTATTTATTCATTTCGTTCTTGTCTGGATTAACTGAGAAAAGTAGACCCCTGGAGTCTTCTTTAAGCCCTTTTCAGACTCTCTAAAAATGAAAATGTTGTCGAGCGATCTTGTTGCCCTTCACGATTGCCAAACTCAAATTTGAAGGTACATCTGTCCGGCGGTAGTTTACCCCTATTTCAGTCCAGATGACTAATTTCATGAATAAAGGTATTCTCTAGGAACTTTGGTTCGCTAGAAGAGTATTCTCAGGTGTAATTTTAACCCTTTTTTGGGCCTGAGGGACTAAATATTCGAAAAAGGAACCTTCTCCTTGTTTTGGTTTATCACCTTTTTCGGGCCTTGGAGAAACCCCCATGGAGTCCATAGTTAATCTCTTTTCAGACTTCCTAAAATTGAAAAGATCGTTGAGTGACCTTGTTCCTTCACTCCCATTAAATTGGTCCAGAAGAACATCTACTGGCATGAATTTAACCCTTTTTCTAGCCTACAGATTATAGTGGAAAAAGGTACGCCTCAGGAGATTTGTCTCGCCAAGAGAGTTCGCCTCAATAACTTTTATACTTTTTCGGGCTAAGGAGACTAAACTCAGAAAAAACACGTGAATCCATAGTTAATCTCTTTTCAGACTCCTTAAAATTGAAACGATTGTCGAGTGATCTTGTCTTTTCCACACTCGTTAAAATGGTTTTGAATAGACTTCTTTTCGGTGCAAGTTTAACCCTTTTTCGAACCGACTAGACTATCTCCGAAAATGGTACTCCCTGGAGTCTTCTTTTACATTTTTTCAGACTCTCTAAATGAAAAAACTATTGAGCTTACCTTCTCTGGGATCGTAAAAATTACATCGAAGGGGTCTCATTGTGTCTTTCTTAATCACATTTTCATCCCTATGTATTTAGCTTAATGTTGGATCCATGTTGCTCAAAAATGAACCTTTGAAGCATGCCTTATACGTAAGCCTTGTAGCACTTCTTGCCTCTGCAACCTGACACCTTGACCCATGGAGGAATTTTCCCCGAGTGTCCTTTTCCTACACATGTCTCCTTTCTCTAAGCATTAGTATGTTCCTTACGCTTGGAACTAGTATACTTTATTGTGACACTCGTTCCTCCTTTGTAATGTAGAATTATTTAATTCTTTCTCAAGCTCTCAAAAATTTGAAAAAGACAAAAAATTCAAATATTCCAAAAAGAGGGGACGGGAAATATGTATTCTTTTTTTTAGCGACATAGAGAGTTGCCATGGGAAAAGGCACATCCTTCCATTTGTTTGTCAATCATTAGGAAATAGTATGACCTTAGGAAGTTGTTCTCGCTACATAGAGCTCTTTCCTTCTCTGTTTGATTACTCTTCCAAACACATGGGGAGTTTGTGTTGCCTCCTGCATTGTGAACTTATGTCAATGTCATGTTGCTTGAGTCTGATCATGTTTCGTGTTTCTTTCCAAGGGAAGTTTCACTCAACCTGAGTCATCCTTTCCGCAGTTTGTCTCTTAACCTTCATGAGTCGACCATCCCAAGAGTCCAGTCAAGTCCTGATTCAAAATCGATGAAGTTCTTTGCCTGATCATCAAGATCCTCATGTATTTTATCGACGAGTCGTCGAAGACCTCAGGGTAGTGAGTTATACACTCCCATTATACTCCTAACTGAGTTTTGAAGATCTTGTAGTTGTTGTTCGAGCTATGAATACCTCATCTCCATCCATCGAGCGTCATTAGCTTCTTGAAGATGGATACTATACTTATATATCTTCGACTGATTTTGAGATGTAGATCCATTGTGTATTGCTTGCGGCTACACTTTATATAGTTATATGACATGGATTTGCATTGTATTTGATTGGAATCCGTGATTAGTTCATCCAGGGCATGGGTATGCTCACCTCAGAGAGACAATTTTTTTTTTGCAGATGGCACCTCCCAAACTCTGATACCGGGTTCACTCGATTTCGTACATTGGTGTAGATATTGTAATTTATTTCGGCCATCAGTTACTATTATGATCTAACACATTAGGGGGCATCTTTTATAGCCCTAAAATTCCCTACTCATGCATACATGGCCTTGGCCCTCTTACTTGCATATTTTTCCAAAGAACTGATGATAAGCTCTTCTTAAAAAAACATTTTTTAGAAGATGTACGCGCCCTACACCATTACAACCTGCATACATACGCTTGTTGCACCACTACAGCTCGTACACATACACGTGTTACACCATTACAACCTGCGTACACTCGTAAAAGTTGTAAGGAATTCATTGAAATTCATGGGCTATTGGAAGTTTCCCAACTAATCCACCTGCTATAGCCCATCACCCAACTTAATAACCATCCTTTTTTTATATAAAAGGAGGTGTTGGGGTATCATTTCACATCCAAGCATAAGAACATTGAAACTCAACCCAATTTCACTTCCCCTCCTTGCCCAAGATTTTGCTGCCTTTTGTGAGATATTGCCTCAGCATTCCCTCATCAGCCCCTTCTTCCTCCATTCAACCCATTCTCTTCCATTGAGGTGATCAGAAGGCTGAGAGAATAATTCCATTCAAGGTGCACTTGGAGCATGGTAAGGAGGAGCCCAGACCAAGTTCGTGGAATGGTGGCCAACACAGATTGTAAGTTGTAATCTTTGTATGATGAATAAAAGAATCACCTCTCGAACTCTGATATAGGGCTCACTCGATTTCGTACATTGGTGTAGATATTGTAATGTATTTCAGCCATCAGTTACTCTTATGACCTAACACATTAGGGGGCATCTTTTATAGCCCTAAAATTCCCTACTCATGCATACATGGCCTTGGCCCTCTTACTTGCATATTTTTCCAAAGAACTGATTAGAAGCTCTTCTTAAAAAAACATTTTTTAGAAGATGTACGTGCCCTACACCATTACAACCTACATACATATGCTTGATGCACCACTATAGCTCGCGTACATACGCGTGTTACACCATTACAGCCCGTTTATACTTGTAAAAGTTGCAAAAATTAAAAAGTTGTAAGGAATTCATTGAAATTCACGGGCTATTGGAAGTTTCCCAACTAATCCACCTTCTATAGCCCGTCACCCAACTGAATAACCATCATTTTTTCATATAAAAGGAGGTGTTGAGGTCTCATTTCACATCCAAGCATAAGAACATTGAAACTCTGCCCAATTTCACTTCCCCTCCTTGCCCAAGATTTTGCTGCATTTTGTGAAATATTGCCTCAACATTCTCTCATCAACCCATTCTTCCTCCATTCAACCCATTCCCTTCCATTGAGGTGATCAGAAGGTTGAGATAATAATTTCGTTCAAGGTGCACTTGGAGCATGGTAAAGAGGAGCTCGAACCAAGTTCGTGGAACGGTGGCCGACACAAATTTTAAGTTGTAATATTTGTATGAGAATAAAAGAATCACATTTTCTTATCGCAAATGATGATGTTTAGTGTACTTTCATTGATTTATACTTAGCATTTAATATCTAACCCTAACTCATGAATAGAATAGCATGCTTGTAGTCCTTGTTTGCCTATCTTTGGATGAAGGTCAGCGTTGGGAGGAGACGTGTAGTCATGAGAACTACCAAGCTTGAGGATATCATCAAAAGACATGGGATCAAAGGTATAGTTACCTGATCTCTTCTCTTATTTTCTTTCTTTACATTAGTTTTGGTATGTTTTGGGTATAGTAAAATAAATTAATTTTTAGACGGTTATTCACTCTTTCTACATCTTAAGCCCTGGTGTAGTTAAAGGGGGGTTTTTCCCACTAGCATCCAGGTTTAGGAGATATCATCCAACTTTGGACCATATTTTTACCTTTAGGATCATTGAAGAGGAGTTTAGCAACACTAAAACCAATATTTTTTGTTGTTTTGTTGACTTTAGAAAAGCTTTTGACATGGTTCCTAGGAAAAAGCTTTGGAATAGGTTGGAAGAGATAAAAGTGCCTCTCGATTTGAGGGCTGATGCAATAAGGATGTATGAGAGTGCTATTGCTAAGTTTAAAAACACCAAGGGCTGGTCAAAAGAGATTAACTGCAATATCGAAGTCAAACAAGGTTGTCCCTTGTTCCCTACCCCTTTTAGCATATACATTGACAAGTTAGAAGATTTCTTGGAAAAAGTAGGTTGTGTCGACCCTACTCTCATTGCTATAGTCATCAATATTCTTCTTTATGCTGATGATATCGTTCTTATGGAAAGGAGTCCCCATGGTCTTGAAAACCAACTAAGAATCCTCAAGGATTTTTGCTCCAATATGGGTATGACTATTAATACGGATAAGACTAAGGTCATGATTATTAAATCCAATAAGATCACTTATGATACCTTCGTATATGACAACAACAACTTGGAGGAAGTGACTTCATACAAATATCTTGGAATTGATATTCATCACAAGATCAATTGGAATTATAGCATTGAGAAAAGGATTATTGGGGGATGGAAAGCTTATTATGGGCTGGAAAACAATTGTAAATCAACTTATCTTTCGAGTTGGGATAACAAGAAACTCCTCTTTGAGACTCTTGTTACACCTGTTATTCTTTATGGATGTGAAGTCTGGGGTTGTAGTATCTCTTGTGAATCTTGGAGAAAGATAGAGCAATTACAAAATAATTTTATAACCTATAATCTCAAAATTAAAGGAAATATGCCTCATCCCATCCTCCTCTTAGAAACAAGCATCCCCCCCATTGAGAGCATGGCTATGACTAGATACCTAATGTATATGAACAAGTTAAACAACATGGAAGACAAGAGGTTTCCTAAAATTTCCTAAAAAATCGATTCATAACCACCATCGCCTCAAGCGAGGATGGCATAAAGATGCCCAGTTTTGGAAAACCTATTGGGGAATCATGGAAGACACCATTTTGCATAATAAAGATACTATTAAAAAAACCGTCAAATCAAAAATTAAGGAAAAAATGTGGTGTGATAAAGAGTTAGAGGAAAAAGGAAAAGTAAGGTATTATAAGCATGTAATCAACCCTAATCTAGAAGATCAAAACTATCTATCAACCTTCCTAACCTCTTAACTCAACAAAAGTACGGTGATCTTGGAAAGCTTATCTTAATGATTTTCGAGCACAGAAACAAAACTCTAAAGAATCGCAAGTAATCACTTACCATCTTAAGGTCTGATAGACCA
>JASDQU010239497.1:4793-16632 GCA_032191745.1 Picea mariana
TTTCAAATCCCTAAGAGGTTGCTCATTTTCACAAGGGTACTTTCACCTTGGTGTGATTGTTACATGTGGGTTATTGTAATTGTCTCTCATGCCTTTGCTAGCTAGTCTTGGGAACTTGACATCCCCCAATAGTTTTGGTTTCTTGAAGGCCCCTTTGACCTACAATTTTTTTGTCCGTTGAAGCTTTAGATTTGCTAGGGTGTTCTCTATGGTTTTTTGTGTCTATTTGTCCATAAGTTATTGTTTTGATTTTGGGATAAAACACACTTTTCATCTTGGATAAATAACATGTTTTTCAATATCGATGACAATGAGGAACTCCTCTTGAAGAAGTGAAACTTCCAACCACCAAGTGGAAGTGGTTGTCCACATCATAAAACACTAACATGTAATTATTCAAAGCTCACACATCATATTCAGAGGATTCTAAACAAGCATAGATTAAAGTCATTGACAAAATTCCTCCACCAAAATTTAATCCTCCTTTGATTAGTCCCTTCAACCCTTTACTCATTCAAGTGAGTAGACCATTAGTGATTCTTTTTCCTACTTCAACAATCCCCATGAGATTTCAAGCATTAGTAGGTCATCCAAAATGGGAGGGCCTATTCCCACATTATCTAATATTATGGGAGGAATCATAATGGTTTCTTCCTTTCCATCAATCAGTGGGATAACTTCTCCCACACCTATGTCTATGACATTCATTTTTTTCCATTTGGGAAATGCCATCGGTCATGAAATTTCCTTCCATGAGTTTTCCTAGAATTAGTTTACTTGTTATTTACATACTAGTGCCCACATCCAAATTTGTTTTTAGTGGGGATAAATTCCTTCATCATACCATCAAAGGTAGGTTTCCACCTATTTATGGTATTCCCATAGGTGGCCAAACAATACCAAATGTTGGTTTTCCATTTGTTTGGAGTGTTAATAATGGGTTTGGTTCTGTCGATAATGMTTATAATGACACTAGGGGAAGTAATGTCTCTAGGGGTATTAATTCCCCTAAAGGAAGTAATGTCACTCAGGGTAGTAACACCCCTAGGTGTAGTAATGTGTGGGGACCATAAGGTCCATCTATATTGCAAGGTCAATCTTATATCTATCAAAATCCATTAGCCAACACAAAGTTGTCTTTYCTAGTTATTTAGAATCTTCCCGATCTATCTAATTTGAAAAATGACCCCATAAAACACCCCCCATGGTGGCTGGAAAATCCCATCAAATTACCATATGATATCCCAAAATCTGATGGTAAACTTGGGGAAGATACTTCCACACACATCATGACATWTCACCTCTAGTGTTCCTTGAACTCCTTGGTGGATGATAGTATAAGGTTGATACTTTTCCATCRTACCTTAATAGGAAGTGACACAATAAGGTACATTGAGTTACCAAGTCATTTTATAGTGACTTTGCATCCTTGGCCAYRACATTTTTTATGCATTTCCAATTKCTAATTTGATATGAGACTAGAACTGATATTTTGATGTAATTAAATCTAAACAATACCACATATATATTARATCATATTCATTAATGGAGATAATGGTACAAGATCATTATAGTCAATATTTTGTCTCAACTATTAGAAAATTGGTTTGTTAAGTTGTTACTACTACTAATTTCCAAATATGTTGATATGTCAGGGGAAGTTACTGAGGAGTAGGTAATTCTATGCACCCAACATTTAAACCTGATATACTCTCATTTTGGCACAATGTATGATATAATTTTTCATACTTTGAGGTCATCAATAGATCCTATCAAGCCCAACCCGAGACCACATGTCTATAGTGTGGTTGGTTCTTTTTTCCATGCTTCAATTGGATATGTGAGTGTACAATTGAGTCAAATATCCATCTCTATGAATCCACCTACCACTATGAAAAACCCCTAAAGTGATATAGTCCCTATTCAAACCTATGAAATTCATTCATTCCAGTCCACACAGTCAAAGAAATATTAGCAACCTGGAGGGAAAAACAAGAATAAAAAGAAAAATATTAAAGATAAGCAAGGGACTAGTCAAACTCAAAACACCATAGGAGGAACAAAGGGAAAAATGAATTTGAATTTTTTCTATAATATTGGTAGTGGAGACCATCTCACTCACCAGTGTACCTTGAAGGATGGAATTCATCGATTCTTAGCTCAGGAGGGAGCCCCACAAAAACCAATTGTGTTGAAAAATCCATTCCCACCATAGTAGTAAAAAAAAATGGTTACATCAAATCCTGCACCTTTGCAAGGTGGCACAATAGATAACCATCAACAAGGGGGGGAATCATCAAGTGMAAATGTTTACATGTGTACTCAAATGGCTAATTTTCAAACTTGAGCTTGCAATTACGATAACCCTAAGGGTGGTCCTTTGGAGAAGGGTTAATCCTCATCTCATCCTAGTGGCCCTCTCCAGATACAAAATCCATCATTCAATACAATGATTAACCCACCCAAGGTCATTCTTAGAAGTTCAACACATAATCCTAATGCATGGGCCACCCATAATTATAGTATTATGGAATATTTATCTTAGGCACCATGTGCCATGTGAACCCTCAAAGTCCTACAAAAATTCCCAACACAGTGGAAATTGTTGTTTCCTGCGATAGGTGGAGTTGATACCTCAAAAACTCAATTAATTAATTTTGACATCAAATAGAGTCGGCCTAGCCCCCCCCACCAAATTTCTTTTCAGATTGAAGTAGTTTCACATGGGATTAATATATTCAAAATAGTTGTTGATGAAGGAGCCTCCACTTGCATCATGTCCTTGCCATGTTGGAGAGCCATAGGTTCTCCATATTTCATATAGTCAAACACCATGTTAAAGGAATTCAATAGTCATATGTTCAAGACTCATGAAATAAATGCCCCCTTTCATATTGAGTTAGGCAGAAAAACTATTTCAATCAAATTTGAAGTTGTCAATGCCCCATTAGATCACAATAGTTTGTTAGGGTATAGTTGGATCTACATGATGATAGCTATAGTATCCTATGCATCTCGAGTTCTCCACTTTTCTCATGAATGGAAAGTGGTTACTATAGATCAATTATCCTATTGCATGTCAGATTATAGATATAAAAATGGTACGAACATTATGTTCATCGATGGTTCCATCAATGCGTATGACAGTGTTGGCATGGGAATGTTTAAGGATTCATCATTGATGGGTACATTTATCCTACCTCCACCATTCACTTATTCTACCACGGTTCCTATTTGTATGATCTCTTTATGTGTTATTGTATCATAGGGTTCCTCATATCCTTGGGTAGTACCTAATCCTTTGGAAGTTGATTCATTTGGGGATAGTATGCCACTTATTGTGGTCAAGTTTGTTATAAATTGATCTAGTCGGAATCAATTGACAAGCCTGATCACAATCTCCAATAGGATGTGGAATATGATCATTACTCTTCACCCTTTTGGTTTGTTAACCCTCCAAGTTCACATGATTTCTTGGATCTTGAGCTACCCACAAATGAGGCCATCTTATAAGTCGTGTCAATAGCCAATAAACTATAGGAATATTTTCATCATAGATCATATTTTGTTCCCAAATTGGAACAATTGGAGGTTAACATGAAAAGTATTGATTCAATACAGGGATCATTTTATGGGTCATCCAATAACGTGTTAAGTCTTGACCAATTTGAGTCTCAGATTTATTCTTTGTAAATTGCCACCAAATTATGTGCTCTAAAACATATAAAAGATGAATTTACAATACCTTTTTCCATGTATTTATGGGAATCATAAAGGATATATCATAGCTCACGAGACTTCTCACTATATTTTCCCTTGTGTAGTTCCTGACATTGACTTGGTTCTACTTTATGACCAGAATCATGAAGATTTAAGAACGTGAAAATTTGATTCTATGTGGTGTGTCCCTAGCATGATGTGTCATATGATTCTAAAAATGGTCCATGAGTTCATCAATGATGATAGGGTATCCTTGACTTGAGCCTAGTAATGGGCTATACTCTGCATAAACCGTCAAGTTGCATAATGCTTTGTATATGGTGTATTTTAGTAGGTATGTGTTGCAAATGATTTTTATTTTTTTCATGGGGTTTGATTTGGCTCGATGGTTATCATGTTTGGTGCTTGATTTTCATATGTCAGTGGGATCTACTTGGTTCTCATCATAGGCACACCTATGGTGAGACCATCAACTTACATATGTTGGTTTATCTTTTCACTAACTATTTGTTAGATTGGAATTTGTCACATTAATTAAGCATTAACACAAGAATGCATGTACATAAAACATGGATTTACGATCACATCATTTGAAACCATAAATAAGAGTCAAACCATATGTATATATAAATAGATATCTAGTACATCATGATAAAAAATATGTAGTGTACAAAATTGTGTTACATAGCCCATAGTGATATAGAGTCTATATATTTGAGAGACTAGATAGATATATATGTATTGGTACAAAAGAGGTAGAATATAATCTAGTCATCCCGAGGTGTGTGAGTCTCATGATAACACATGAGCATGTTAACTACTCACATCAATATCCAAACACAGGGGCATGTCACACCATCCATGGGATGTTGTAACCTACATGGGACCTTCTTAACTGTCATCATTGGGAATCCCATGGTTAGTCCCTCGAGGTTCCTTCATGCCATGTGGAGGTTCTCAACAACATCCTCATAACCCTCTCCTTCCTCTAGTTGGTATTCATCTCTTTCCCTATGATAGTTGGGGACCATCACCACTTGTCAAACTAGTCTAACATCCGTGCCATGAAAACATCACAATTATCAGTTACATTGATTRCCAAAATAAAATATGTATTCGAAAAATCTAAAAAATAGTATAAAATTTGAAAATTTGAAAAAACGCACAATCATTTTTCTTACCATGTCTCCCTATTGATCCCTAGGAGGTAGTGAAAACTTAGGGTCATGTCTAAAATCTATGCCTGCATACGGGTATTCATSAATCATGACTATTTTTTCATCCCACTAGTTGAATAAATCCTAGCCAAATGTACTAAGGTTTAAGCCTCCACCAATATGGGGCATACAGTCTTTCCATATTCTCATCTTGGGCTTGATTGGMCCAACAAAATGTGTTGAGAMACAAGGTCTCAAATGAGGTATCCTCTAAGAAAAATGACATGAGGATGGATCTATAATAGAACTATTTTTATCGCCCTATACTGCATCTCATACTCTARTCCCTAAGGTTAACCATCAATCTTGTACACCAATCAAATACTATAGGGTTCAGTCACTCAAGTGCATAATGCACATGAGCCCTAGATGATAAGTGGGGTGATGTAGATCCAATATCCCAAGTAATTAATGCAGGAGCATCATCAGAAAGCACATGTAGAGAGACAACTCAACACCTTAGCGCGCCTTTGAATCAATTCAGAATCTTAACATTGGCATTTCCTGCAAATATTTTTTTTTTTGAACGGATTGAAAATGGAGGAAAATCAAAATGATTGGGAGCTTAAGGATCATGAGTGATCTGGGATTTTCACTCCTAGAATTTAATGTAACAGAACTTAAGTGGTACTTAGGTTTTTTTTTGGAGTAGATAAGTAGTTGGAGGGAAACCCTAGAGGACTCTCTTGTATAAGTAGATGCATTGTATGCCTAAATAAGGATCCTGCAGATTGGTAGAGGATCATTGTATGCCTGAATAAGGTTGTTGAAAATTAGTAGGATATTTCTGTGATTTAGTTGTTGCTAAATTTTTAGTTATTGTTTTACAATAATTGTATCCATTTACTTTTGAATGAATATAATAGAGGAAAATTGATCCAATGCATGGTGTTTCTATTGTTTACAGTTTCCTTGGTAATTTTTGTTTTCATTAATGAATGAGTTGTGTTGTTAAGTATATGATACTTTGAAGTATTGGGATAAGTTCAGATCATTTCTCTTCATTGATTTCATGCAATGTGTGCATATAGTCCGCAAGGAGTGCGTTGACAGAGTTTGTTTCAACTTAGAAGCTTAGAAGAGGTAGCGTGAAACTTTCATTTGGAAGGAGTGCAAAGGGATTGCTGCAAGGAGTGCACAGTCTCTCACAAGAAGTTAAGTCTTGCGTAGGTATCTGTTGTAAGGACTACACAGATTGAAATATTTGACTAAGTGTCGAAGCGAGCCCTCTGAGGAGTTAAAGGTTGCGAGAGATAAATATCAAGAAAGATAGTGAGGAGAAATCTTCAAAGGGAGTGAAGCTTCGAAGGTTTCACGAGCCATTGACAAAGATCTGTCCAGGAGGGAGCAAGATATTTCTAGATTGTTGGATCTGGGAAAAGTGCATGAGTTTTAAGTCCCTATGTGCACATAGAAGCAAGGATTCGCTTAAGTCTCGAAGAGGTCAGGGATCTTCTATCATCCAGAGGGATAGGTGGTGCAAGATCCACAACTCTAGAAAGAAATCACTTTAGAAGTTTTGTAGACAAGGAGAAAGAGAAATCGCCGAAGAGACAAAGGTCAAAGTAGATCCAGGACATTGGTTGCTAGGAGAAACGTGTTGAGGGATCTGATACTTTGAGAAATTTCAATTTGGAGGATTCCAAGTGCAGAGTGTGACAAACACCCGAAGTCTCGAAGGCTGAAGCAGATCACAACTGTCTGTTGTGGAGGACATGTGGCTGGAATCTGTCATCTTTGGGTGAAATCACTCCGAGAGGAATGAATGTGTAGGATTTTTAAACTCCCGAAGCCCAAAGATCCGAAGTGGATAGTGGTCGTCAGATCCAGAGGGACACGCGTCAACAGATTGTGTACTTTGGGTGGAAATACCTCGAAAGGAAGCAAGTGTAGAGAGTTTAAAACTTCCAAAGCCCAAAGAACCGAAGTTAACCATAACCATTGATCTACGTGAGACACGTGTTAGTGGATCGTGAACTCCAGGTGAAAGCACTCCGAGAGAAAGTGAGCATGGAGGAGTTGAGACATCCGAAGGCCGAAGTCTCGAAGTGGACTAGAGCCGTTGATTTGGGGTGGATGCGTGGCACCTAATCGAGAAATTTGGGTATGGAATACTCTAGGGAAAAGCAGAGGTTGAAAGTGTTGAACTGTCGAAGCGCAGAGTCTTGAAGTGGATCTCGATCATTGATCATGAAGGAGTACAAGGACCGTTGATTTGGTCATCGCTGAAGGTTCTGAAGTTGTGAAGCGCTAGGAGGTTAAGCCCTGGGTTACAGGCCAAGTTCGTGTGCAAGGAAGAGGCTAGCGCTGTTAGTGTGAGATTTTTGAAAGGGTGCCAAGAAAGAAGGACCCACGAATAGCCGTCGATCTGAGAATGGAAAATAGATGGTAAGGAGTCATTTCAGGGAGAGGAGGAAAAATTAGCGAGCGTGCTAGTTTGCAGCCTGCAATTTGCTAGAACCGTTGATCTCATCAAGACAGGGGATAAATAAACACTATTTAAGGGAGGTTGGGCAATCACCTTGCCGATTGCGGAGATAGGGCTCTTCGATAAAGAGAGAGCACGTCGACAGCCCACAATTTCTGTGAATCGTCGATCGACGGACAAGTCGGTAACGATCAGATCGTGACCGTGAAAACCCTAAGGGTTATAACAGGTCTTGTGTTTGATTAATATTGAGACCAGTAAGGTTTCAAGGAGCTAATTCAACTCGTATATTAATCGATCCTTGACCAAGAGGTTGATCATCCCCGAGGAGAAAAGGGGGGTCTACATCAGTAATGGTAAAGAGAGTCATATAGAAAGGTAGTGACATCACATACTTGATCTATATATGGTTACAACTACTCTCTTTTGACCCTAGATGACTGTGAGCAACAATGTAGTCATCGACGAAGTCAATAGCTCCACCCTTTCCACCCTTCAGGACTACTAAATCCCCATGCCAGGATAATCCTGTAAGGAAGTATATATCCTTCACCTCAATGATCAAGATCTCATGTCCAACTCAAAAAAACAATTGGTTGAGGTCCCAAAAACCGATCAATCTCTCCAACATCATCTAGGACCTCATGTTCTAACTACTAAAGAATTTCAAAAGTCGACAATCCTGCAATGCATCTAGTGTCTGTTGGTCCCTCATGGATGCCACATTTGTAACCTCATGACCCCTTTATTTCCACTCCATTATGTTGGAAAACCTACATCCATAGTGAAGAAAAATCATATGTTAGCCAATAGGAAAATATTTGAGAAAAAATCTAAGTAAAAATGTTATTTTTTGGCTTTTAGGAGGCTGGAGACACATATTCATCTCAACAAGAAAAGCTAGTTATGGTTTCTACTTGTACATCTATGAATAGGGCCTTATGGATGTGGTTGCAAGGTGGCGAACATGCAATTTCAAAAATGCAGCCCTTGTGGGGTCTCCCATCACCAAAAAATTCTCCTAAACTAAAAAAGAAAGAACTGAAATGAAAGGGAATGGCTTGAGGGCCTACTTGGTCCAAATGAAATTAAGAATTGTGTTGTTTGAATCTCCTATAATAAGAAATTGAATTTTTGGGAGGGTAAGAAATTTTCACTATAGGTAATAATTTTAAGAAGATAAATGTGAAAATGAGTTGTATTTTTCCATAAATAGACCAATTTTGGGCCTTTTCAGGGTCCAAAATAGTCATTTTCATGCCAACACTAAAATGCAACCTCTTATTGCTTTTGGTTCATTATTTATTATTGCTTTATGATATTTTACTATGCAATTTAAACTTAGGTGTTACAACCTAGGTGCCAACAACAGACTTACAATGATCAAACACACACACAATGGGAAGCACAAACTCTGACCAAGTTATCCTTCACCTCTATCCAATAGGGCGCACCATGATCCCCTCATCAAGAATCATGTCATTCCCAGGTGATAGGCGCGGAAATAACCCTGGTGCAACATAACTTATCTGGACCAAGGACTCTAGATGAATCCAATGCAGTGGGAGCCGAGTTACTGACAACAAGACTACTGACCCAAGCACCCAATCGACAGGTCAATGAGACGACTATGACAATCATACGACACAATAATTTCCTTATGCAACCGAATCAATCTGTATGCAATAAATGATTGTCATTGAAAACAAATATTCCGTTGCAACTATCCTCCAATCCCAATATCAGACAAGTAACTTCCTAAGGAGGAAATCACTATTTGTTTTTTAAACTGAAATAAAAGTGGAACAAGTCTTTAACCATAAGTCATTGTATTTACCAACTGAAACAAATATAAGTGTTTCCTAAGGGTGATTTCGCTATCCTTTATTGGAAACAATATGAATTTAATTATWGTCTTTAAATATAAATTTGTTGTCCCTTAAAGGTCSTTGTCATCCTTTAATTAAAACCTGAAACAGATCTGAGTATTTTCCTCGGGATGAGTTCGCTATCTAGATAAGAAATCATAAAACAAGTTTTATAATGATTTCTRGAATCGCTAAGATTCACCAATAGGAAAATCATGAAAAATGTTGTAAGAAAATCAAAACAGAATTCACACTGTCCACACTACCAAAATTTCCATCTCTAAATAAGTTGTTGTCTATCAGTGAATTTACTATCTAGTAATATATGTGAGAATGTTGTGAATTAAAACGTGAAATATCTAGGTTAAATAGGTTTTAATGTTGTCAGTTAAATATTTTATAGGCATAATTAATCTATGATATAATGGAAATAGTGTAAACATGTATATAGGTAAATTTATACAATAGAGTGTAAATATACAATAAATACATCACAAGGAAATATGCAATGTAGAGTGTGAATACATTGTGTAAAATACATAGTGTGAATGTATATCGCAGAAGATGCATAATGTAATTATTTACATGGGCAGTTAAAGACCGATGAATATTTATTCGAAGGACTACTCCTGGGCTTAATTCCTAATGAAGAAGATATTAAGAAGTGTTTTTCCTAAAGGTAATTAATAGGTTGAGCTGAAAACAAAATCGTTTTACCAAACAGAACTTCCCTAAACCCCAAATCACCCAACATAACATTGCTTAAATGACATGGATTCCGTAAGACAGTTGTCTTGTCACCATGTGTACCTGATTAACAAGTTTTCCCAAATGGATATAATTGTTACACTGCACGTTCTCCTTACTGGACTTAATATGACGAATAAATAAGATAAAAGCTGGGTAGATCATGATAATATTGTCTTATACAAATCTATAATTAATTTTGTTGCCACTACACAGTCATACTGTCTTATAAAATCTATAATTAATTTCGCTGCTACTATAAAACATGATAGTTAAACAACGATAATGCTATAGGACTTCACAGTTTGCACAGTTAAAAAAAAACACTGCCAATACATAGTCCTGAGATGCAATAAATTTGCCAAACTAGATGCATTTTCAAACACAGCTATCAATTCATTGTCACTCAAGAATTTGAGGATATTGCGGTTAAAAATAAACTCTATCTTACCGGTCAAGGGGGTTCACTGCCACAGGTATTATAATTTTGAGTATAAAACGTTGACCCATAATTTAAGGTGTGAGTGTAAAATCACTAATCTTAAACTGTGAATACAACTAGCTTCCATAGGTATAAAAAAAAAATCATTGAATATACATTGTTGACCCATCATTTAAACGGTGAGTATAAAATCGTTGTATTCCACGCTATGTATGAAAAACTTGGTGTGAGTAATTAAAACACAAAGTGGTTAAATGAGAAAATTGGTATCTAATACAATTGTGATCGCTGAGAAAATAAGGGTAAAAGGACGCAGTCCAGAATGGTCAAACGCAGAGTAAAATTCATCATCAAAACATATATTAAACTCGTAGTAAAATTTGCACTCAATATATAATGAAATCATGCAAGTTTGCAGTCAAAGAAGTAGGTAAATTAAAAATGATGTCTGAAGGTTCAATCATAATCCCCAATAGATAAAAAGGGACGATGTCATACAATCGATTACTATCAATAAATAATTTCAATCACAGTCACGACTAGTTAAAAAAAACACTGTCATTCAAGTGGACAACACTGAGATTTTTCCATTCAAGAGCTGGGAACTGTCATGAATATCGCAGGGAATAAAATATAAACAATACGCAGAGGTATTCAATCACAAGAAGGTGTAAACAATCAATCAACCAGGAACAATCAATAGGGGTAGATAGATGGGAAAAAAAATCCTTCGCTCATCATCCACGTGCAGAAATGCAGGGCATTAGAATCTATAGGTCTCTATGCACCGAAGTGATGACCATCGATTCGACTCCTGGACGACTGCTCAGGCATGGACTGATGATATAGGGATGAAGATGAAAGATAAGGCACACTCACTTCATATTAATCAATAAAACGAAAAAGAACAGTCATAGCAATCGGGGATCAGTTGCCAAAGAAATCAATTCAATGCAATGAGCGTAAAGCTATGATGACTTTAAATTCTCGATGAAAAACGTTGAGTAAAACACTTTTCTTTACACAATTAAAAGTACAGAAATGGAAGTGCAAGAACCATATTTATCTACCATTCAAAATAAACGTAGGCATATCGTAGCCCAAGGTGACAACTCTGAGTCATTGTCTCGCGTGCTCCATCCATCTCTCGCTTGTCGGCCGACCTGGCTTCACCGGTACCTCCCATCCAATGTTAGGGGTACTCTTCTTTCCCTTGAGCCCCCCGAGCTGCAAAGGGCCACATACACTAAACCAAAGAAAAACTAGCTCCCAAATCGCCTCGCATGGCCGAGCTACCACTCGTTACCCGAGCTAGGTATCCCAACTCCCACAAGATAAGTCAGTCAAGTAAAAAATTCTGCAGCGTAACATTACACATAAAATATGATCCCATACTCCTCCTCCTCCATCCTTTTTA
>JASDQU010239501.1:2681-16778 GCA_032191745.1 Picea mariana
CTTTAAAATAATATTAATCACTTTTTGGAGTTAAAAGGGTGTTATAAAGTGACTTTGGGGAAATATTAAAGATAAATTAAAAAGTCATTTTTATATTATTTAATTGAGGGGAAAAAAGGTAAATGGGGTATAAAGGAGAATTAGAAGCTCATTCTCTCATTATGCATGATTATTCTATGAAATTGATTTGGAAGATCTCTTGTGGATTTTGGGGATTTGGGTTGAAACCCTTGAATAGGTTGGTTTCAATGGTGAAACTATCCACACTAGTCAATTAGTTGGAGAGATCAAGTGAATCTGTCACAGATTCAGTGTGAATAAGGGATCTACATCAGTTTGAAAATTTGTGGGACATTTTCAGAGTTTGGGGTTTGGTGGAGGCTGCCTCACCTAGATCTTGAGGATCTTCAAAGTGTGGAGAGTGTCCATTGAATTGTAGAACACAAAGGAGGTTGAATCCTTCACATTTAGGTCGTGGAGGGAAGAAAAAGAGATAAAACTCTCTTATTATTCAGATCGTGGTAGGAGGAGGAGAGGGTCATACCCATTATCTTCATTTGTGAGTGTTTGCAGAGATCATTCTAGGCAAGCCGAACTAATATTCTTCATTGTAACCATATTCCTTGGCTCAAATCACTTGCATTATTCAAGTTGTTGGGTGTTTAACAAAATCGAACTAGGTTAGATTGAGTTGTTATTTTTTTATTGTTTTCTTTAAACGTCATACCAAATCATTCTCCAACAATTGTGATAGTAGAAAGAAGGGCCATACTATTATTCCAGATCATGGGGATTTGAGAGAGTTTGTAGCTCTGTCTCACTTTGTGAGCAACTTGTATGGCAGCTTGTGGCTTCAAGGAATGTCGTAGGAAGTTAAGACATGGGTGTATCAGTACTGGAAGTTTGTGGCAACTTTAAGGGAGGCCACACCTGCTTTTGCAGTTTTCCCATCTTCCAAGGAGGCCGAATTCCTCAACAACAGATCGTAGCACCTTTCAGGAGAATTGTACCCATTATTTGTTGGTTGTACTCCTTAATTTCTTGAGAAATAAATATTGTTCATAGCTTGATACCTACAGGTCAGAATTATTACTCAAATATGTATATTTTGTTGGGTAATGTAGTTGTGACAATCAATTACAACTCAAAATTGAAGAACATATCAGATAGTAGTTGTTGAGATTTCTTTTGTTGAATTTGAATGAATAAATATGCAATCATTCTCAATATATGCATTGTTGTCTTCTTTGATATTTGATATAATAAAACCTTTATTGGTACTAAATCTGTGTAAGTGTTTGTAAATCATCATGGGTATGTTGACAAACTGTTTGACAAAACTCTTGAACCAAAATAAGTACAAAAAATTATCAATAATGGACAATAAACACAACAACAATTAGTAAAGGGGACAATCATCCTAATTGTTTGACAAAATTCCAGAATTGGGTAAACCAAAATATATCAACAACAAACACAACTATATCAGTAGTAACGAGAGGGGATATTTCACTCCCTCAATCACCACTTGGTTTTTTTTTCTTTGAGACCTGATTTTTCAAGCATTTTTGGGAAAACCTCTTACCTATTCACCTGTACAAAAATTAAACCTGAATAAAAATGACAAAAGACCTGAATTTATATAATCATTACTATAATCCAAGAAAATATCAACAACTCACCAAATTCAAGTTGTCTGCAGGAAATTGAGATCCATATGAATTACAAAAGAGGGTAACATAATCTCTAGTTGCGGATGGTGGTGACAATTCCCCTGGAACAAAAATCCATTTTTTTAGAAATGTAACTTATTCTTCCATGTCATTTTTATTTGAATCACAATAGCGATCATCCTGTTCATATGGGATTTTAGAACATAAAATTATGTCACGATACCTACAACCCACTGCTATTTCTCTTACCCTCGCAAGAATTTGGAAAAAAAATTGTGATCTTAGATTCCTTTCAAAGACACACCTGGTCTACCTCCCAAGCCTTTTAAAAGTCAACACATAGTATTAAACAAAAGTAAGGTGCCATTGAGAGTCAAAGGTGTTTGGCATTATGACACTTTAGAACATTAAATATTAACATTGATAAATTCATAATAAAATATATAATTGTACAAAATATCAAGCATAATCTTTAATCGATCCGGGAGGGCCATTTTATGGCCACAATTTATTAATGAACATGTCCTTCATCTTAACACTTGAAATTTCACTTTATTAATATTAATAAATTTCACCTAATAAAATTTAGAATTGTACAAAATATAAAGCATAATCTTCAATCCAGCGAAGAGGGCCATATTATGTACAAATATTACTAATGAACTTGTCCTTCATCTTTAATCATGCCCTTCATATTGACATGTAAATTTTAATATGAACAAGCTTGTGTGGCAGCGCAGTCCCTGCCAACGAGGTTAGAAAGAAAATTGTGGAAAATGGGGTCGAATTGTAAATGAAACGAAGTGTTCGGTGCAAAATGTATATCACAGAAATGTTGTGTGCAACATGTATATCACAGAAGATGGGGCAGAAGTAAATGAGGGTTGGCAGGCAGAGCACCATCTATTTTTTGAAAGTATATAGCAAACCTATTTTTTTTAAAAGTATATAACAAAGTAAAAAATTTGTTTATAGTGCAAGAATAAATTTGGAAATTTAAATGCATTTTCCATATGGACCGGTGAAAGATAAAAATATATGATGACATAAAATTAATAGGAGATAAGAAATATAAAAAATATAAATGTATTTGTGAACATGGGGTATAAGTAAATGACGGTTGCATTGTTGAGCACCATTTATTTTGAAATATATAAAAAAAGAAAAGTATGTAACATATAAAAGAGTAAATGTGTTTTACATACAGACTGGTGAAGGATAAGAATAAAATTATGTAACATATTAAAAATTAAATGCATCTGTCATACAGAGTGGTAAAAGATAGGAATAGAGTCTGTAACATATAAAAATTTAAATGCATTTTTATTTGAAATCTGTCAAAAAATAAAAGTTTGTTACATACTGTTGGAAATTTTGAAATATACAAAAAAATTAAAGTCGGTTACATATAAACTGGAATTTCAATGTGTTTTTCATGTAGACTGGGATTGGGGCTCCCGCGGACCATTAGAGAAATATGTACAAGAAACAAGACTGTGGAAAGAAGATAGAGTGCAATAGCTGCAAAAGAAAATAAATGGAAAGGTATAAGTGTTTGCCTATGCATCTGTATTTAAGAAACTGGAATAACTGGGTTGATAAACAAAGAAGGATGCAATGAGTAAACTTACAGTGAGGGTACATATGAGCCCTTTGGCTATTTTCTCGCAGCTTCCATTTCATTGATGTCGTCGACGACTGCGGTTTCAAGGATGTTCTCCACGACTGCTGGAATGCTGGCAACTACCTATTTCCTTTTGTCGGTGGCCTGTTTCAATTGCCTTTCAAGACATTCTTCAATGTAGAATCTCATCGGGGTGACGTTTATCTCATTCCGGATTTTTATGTTGAAAAGATCGTTTTCTAATTCCCGAAAGTCGATAGAAAGATTAGAGAGAGCCTGAAGAATTTCCTCATTTTGTATTGCATATTTGACTAACCAGTCGTGGACGTGAGCTTGATCAAATTGAAGGATGTTGTAAAAATTTTGTAGAGATAAGGTCTTCAACATAGCAACCTGTTTATCGAACTCTTGCATGGTTAAGGGAAAGGAGTTTGCGATTAAGTAGGGGTCTTGGAAGTCGTAGGTTTTCCCAGCTAAGTCTATATTTGACAGCTTTGTGAATAATATATCTTTCTTCGATATGGCTTGTTCACATGGCTGAACAATGAGATGCAGGTTCTTTACTTTGTATTTCCAACATGCATTCAATTGGGCGATGCAGTTTTTGGATGGAAGATCTTCTTCTCTTCTTTTTGTTTCTTTCATATTGTTGACAATCTTGCCAAAAGGGATGACCATTTTTAGAAAGAATTTTTCTTCATCTTTTAATTAGGCCTGCAAAAGCTCAAGCAAGCTATGTGCCCTGGTTCCAAGGGAACTGATGGTTTGTGATATTTTCCACGTCTCGATAACCAGTTCCACTCTTTTTTTGATATTTTTCTCCACGTATCATTTACAGGATGCGATCAGGGTGGAGGATGCTTTTACATTGGGTGTAGGGGTGCCAGGCATGGCTATTGCCAAAGGATTGACAATCAATGGCATAGGAATGAAAGCGTCTTCCAATTCCTTGATTCGTTCCTTCAGTCTGGCATTCTCGGTCTCAATGCCTCCAATGGAATCATGAAGTGTTTCTCCGGTCGCGGTGTGAAGTTGATAGATTTGGGACAGCTGCATGTTGGCAACATCAACCTCTGAACGAGGTTTTCCGTTTTTATTTTTACCATTTTTTTTATGAATTATCAATTTTTTGTTTCAGCTATCAAAAACAACGTTCTGGAACACGAAGGATTCATCTTCGTCAAAATTTTTGATAATGGATATGTCCACTGGATGGCGTCTCCGGGCTGATCAAGGAAGTGGATCATGGTATCCAAATCAGTGTCAAGTTCCATGTTCTCACTCTGAATTTCCAGCTCTTACGCCTGCCCCACATTGTTTTTCTCTTCTTCTCTACTGGAAGCTTGTGAGAACTATCAATTTTAGATTGAGGAGGGTTGTTATCTCCTCCTCTGTTTGAAGAACTTTGGATTTCTTTGTTGCTATGATGGGTTGTTGGAGCGATGCTCCAAGATGTAGTACTTTTTGGAGTGGTATTTGCGGATTGAACAATCTTGTCACTGGGGCCTTTCCCCTATTGCGTGTACAATTTAGTGCAACTTTGCATTGTCTGTACCTCGTCGGCATCAGAGGCAGGACCATTGTCGCCACTGTCTATGTTTTTGGGCAGGTGTTTATTTACAAAATAATCGTCGAGGCCAAGTGTTTGTAAATGTTGTCAAAAAATATCATAGGGTCGAATTCTCTTATGCCTTCAGCATATCTTAGGTTGGAGATGCTAGAATGTGCTGCGAAATCGTTAATTTTGTTAACGTTTTTCAACACGAACTCCCCTATTTTCCAAGGCAGAGGAATGAACTGTTTTTTTTTTCTTCCTTTAGAACAGATGGAACCAATAGTTGTATTGACGTGCTACTTATGCAATAAACATTATGTTTGTAATGTGATATGGAAGGAGAGTAGGTTGTTCCATGGAGCAAAAAATTCTTATGACAATGTAATTATCCAAATGTTCGAGTGTCCACTTCTTGTCCAAAAAACTAGTTGCCTATTCAGATATGCGGGGAGCATCGTCTCCTAACAACAAAACTTTGAAAACAGACGGGAAGCCATTAAAAACCTCATAAAAATAGTGGGAATCCTTGTGCTTCCACAAGGCCTGGTACCAGAACGTTTTCTGGGTGGAATTCGTAGTTGACATTCTTGGATAGAAACAGTTGCGGAAACCGACAGGGATGTGCTATTGCAAAAACTAAATAGGATGACATATAAAATTTATTTTCCCTTTTGTAGCTTGACAATTGGGAAGAGATTTCATGGGAAATTAACCTACCCCAATAAAAAATGGCTTGTTCATTGACTATGAAATATAAAATATAAAGAGCCATGCAGGAAACAGTAGTTGTGGACTCTTGTCCCGTTATTCTTGTAAACAACCAAGCAATTTCGCGAAATGGATTTCTAAATGAACTAACCTGCATTCTTGTAATATCTTCAGGAACTAGATTTGGGTTTTCCAAAAAAAGGGGCAAGAGGTCCAATATGTTATTATGCTTTGTTGGGAACTGTTTGCAATCTTCTCCTTAGAAAGTCAATGTTGGCTCCGACAATTTCAGCATCTGGCGGAAGACCTAAGGTGACAAAGAAACAAAAGAGCGGTCCTAGAGTGGAATAATTATTTTCTCTGCAATAAATTTATCAACGCACCAAGAGACCAGGTCCTTACAATCAAAAACCTCAGGAACACAACCTACATGAGAAATATTGGAGGTCCAAATTACTTGGTTCTCTGCGGCAGAGGTTGAGTAATAAGAAAATGCCCTAGACCAATGGAAGTTCTGGTCCTCACGCCCAAATATGTTCACTGTATCTCCACAGAACTGTTGCCAAGCTGATGCCATAGGTTTATGAGAACTTTTCTTTGCTACAGATGATGGTTTAAATGAACAGTTAGAGCCGATAATGTAACTTTTCGGTAAATCTTGGTTAAATGCTTATGAATGGGAAAGCTCCTTGAGCCTTTTGCTGATTAATGACAATCTGTAATGGTGGTGCATGATGAACTTTTAGCAGTAAAGTTTAGAAATGCGAAGGTGGAGGGTACGATGAAGAGAAATTAAGGAATGGAGGTTTCGTGAACGTGCGAAGGCCACGTCGTGTGAACGGGATTTCATGATTTTGAAATGAACACTCGGAAGGGATAATATAATCCCCCCGCAATTTTTGGTTTAATGCACATCAATACGAGATGTCCTCGAGCCTTTCGCCCATCAATGACAATCTATACGGATTCTGCATGATGACCTGTTAGAATTAAATGCCAGTAATTCCATATTTAGAAACAAGATATGTGTGTGTGTGTGTGTGTGTGTGTGTATATATATATATATATATATATATATATATATATATAATTTTTTATTTTCTTTTATTATAACAAGTGCGAAGGTGACGAAGATCAAGGAAAGAATGGAAAGCTCTGAAAAGCAGTCGGACGAGATTCAAAAAAGGGTTACGGGGATAGTCAGGACAGCTAAGTGTTGCATGGTCAAATTTCATGTTTCAGAATTTTTGAGTGCAAAATGTGTAAAACGGAAGAGATCACGATGGGGAAGTTCAGCGGTTGGTTTGTATATTTGTGGACTTTTGGCAAAGTGATTAAGTATGGAATAGGGAAATTGCTAATTGCATGCGTAGAAATAAGATCTTATATATAATTTCCAGTTGCTAATTGCAAAGGAGCGCGGGCACAGGAAACAACGACTACAAACTGAATATTTCTTCAACCCGCCAAACCGACGATCCACCAAAGAAATTTGAAAAAATGGCAAAGTATGCAAAGTAGACGGATGGGCTTCAAAATCGGGTGACAATAGTTCCACTAAATATGCGAGGACCCGATGGTTAAATTGTATTTCTCGGAAGTTTTCAGTGCAAAAATGTGCACCACGGAAGAGGGCATGATAGGTGGACTGCAATACAGAAGAGGGTATGATCTAAGAACGGTTGCAAATTTGTGTATCGCAGAAGTGACGATACTGTTCGCAGGCCATGGAACAACAAAAGTCCAATGTAGAGATCGCCTAGTGGAAATTTGCGGTTGGATAAGTTTTTGGGTATGGAATGGGGAAGCGTTCAGATGGTGTCGCGATAAAAGAGCACGAGTGAAGTTGTGAACCTGCAAGACCGCCCACGCGCTAAGCAATGTTGACCTGACCAGCACGCAAGTCCGTCTGTCTATTTGTATATCGCAGAAAGTTGGGTGCCAGTTGCGGGACAGAGAACAATAGAGGGTCAATTTAAAGAAAGGGGAAGCAGTTGTTGGAAACGCGTGAATCCACGAAGCTACGGAGCAAGGCATTTTTGGGAGAAAAAAAATTAAGTAACCAGGGAGGGAAACTAGACGGAATAAAAGAGTGGGAAAATAGAAAGTCGGAAGGCAATTTTCATAAGCGCAAATTGGTTTCAAAGAAGCCCCATTGTTTCAAAACCATGATGTTCTACTAATTGTCAGCAAATGCGTTGTTGAAGATTAGATTTTATTGCAATGTGTGCATATAACTATGTTCTTGATACATTCTTCCATGACTGTAACATATTAACTTAACTACTAAACTTCATTTTCTACTAATTGTCAGCAAATGCTTTGTTGAAGATCAGATTTTATTGGAACGTGTGAGTGTAACTACGTTCTTCATACACTCTTCCATGAGTGCAACATATTAATTCAAGTATTAAATTTCTTGCATTATAGGTTGTTAGAATTAAAACTTAATAATTGCATGTCTAGAAACAAGAATAATGATTTTGCTGCAACATGGTACATTGGTATTGCTATGTTCTATCTGCATTACAAATAGAATTGAACGTTGGTTTGAAATTATGTAATCCATTTTTTGTTTTCATAAAAAGCTGGTGGATTCACATAGTACATTGGCATATAATTGTTATATGTTACATCTTCGAAAAGATAAGATAAGTAAACACAATATCAAAGAAGTACGAGAGCACCGAACCATGCCAATTAGAACATGTGTTAAACCCAGAAAAGAGGCAGCAATGAAGAGTCGAAGGAAAATATTTTTTAATAGCAAATGCATTTAAAAAAATAAGAAAAACACTGAGTATTGTACATCTATCCTTAGAAATTGGACCCAGTTCTTCGGGCTAAAACATTGAAGGTATCTGCGACAAACACAGGCACGGGATCCGCAGTATGCAATATCTTTGCAGTTTTCTCCTCGATGAATCATCCTGTGCTAAAATTGATATTTTTCACAAGCTTCCCCCGAGGAAGAAGACAAAAAATGGTTGCACGGCAAGTGGAATAGCCCTTAGCTGAAGCCGCCTCTGCATAGTCCAAAAACATTCAATACCACAGCTTGCACGTGCAATTCCAAAGGCCCAAATTAGTCCATTCTAGGAAGAAGGAGATGACTAGTAGGAAAATGCCTTGCAGCAACGAGAGTTTTGGACCTGATTCCCGAAGATGTTAATCAATAATTTTTTGGCTTGAAATATATCTCTGGGAGCATCAACATATCATTGCTTTACAGTGAAACTCTTCCACCCAGAACGGACTAATTTGGAACTCTGGAATTCCTAATTTCGCGCTGCAAAGTGGTTGTTGTGTTCATCGTCGGTTTCTTTCCTAAAACTCCTTTTGGTGTTGTCATCACCGCCATCACCGAGCTGGGAAGTTCCGTTCGTTATGGTTGATTTAAATTTGGGTGCAGGAGTGGGAAGATTCTCTTCATTGCCATCATCCATTGTCGTATCATCGTCCATCAGATCATCTTCTTCTGGCTCAGAATTCAGGGCATCAACTTCTGCGGCAGCCATGAATGCAAGTGGGCAGGTTCTCTGAGCAACCAGGGTTGCCATGGAATTTTTTTCCTTGAAATATATCTCTCGGTGTACCAAGGGACCACCTCCTTGTTTTTTTTTGGGCGGAGGGAGATGAATAGTAAGAATATGCCCTGGAATAGTGGAACCTCTGGCCATTATGCCCTAATGTGTTTACTGTGTGTGGAGAGAACTGCTACCATAAGTTATTAAGAATTTCAGTTTGCTCGAGACGATGTTTGAAATGAAAATAGGGGAGGGATAATATAACCCTTTGCAAATTATGGTTTAATGTGTATCAATGGAATATGTCCTCGAGCCTTTCGCTGATCAATGACAGTTTCCAGGCTTCATGCGGAATGAGTTGTCACCATCACAGCTCACTAATTACATAATTAGAAAAAAGTGCGAAGGTGGCGATGACGGCGAAAAGAGATTAAGAATTAAAAATTTCTTAGAAGGACCAACCCGTCCGCGCACAAAAAAAAATGATTGCATCGCCTTTCAAATGAATACTTGGAAAGGATAACATACTTATGCAAAAATATTAGTTTAATTCGTAGTAATGACAAATCTTCTCCAGATTTTCATACATTAATGAGTATCTTAACGGTTCCTGCAGGATGGCTACTAGCATTAAAGCTTAATTATTGCATATCTAGAAACAAGTACGAAGGCAAGTGTGATGGGGAAACTGATTCCAAGAAATACCAAAGTATGGAAAGCGGTCGGGTGGGTTACAAAAGAAAAATGGCAGAAGATATACCCAGGAGACGTGAAGAACGATGGTCATATTGCATCTCAGTGACAGATATCGGTTGCCAATTTGTATGTCGTGGAATTTGTAAATTGACAAGCGGACCTGCGGGCTGGTTGGCTCAACATCGCACTTTCATTGTTTCGTGTCCTCCAAATAGCACTCGGAGTTTTGCGATATACAGATTGACAGACGGAATTGAGGGATGGCGGGTTAAAGATTTTCATTGTTTAGGGATGGAAATCGCTATCAACTATCTAACATATGTAAAAAAATTATTTTCAATACTAAATTATTAATATTACATATTGATCTTGCAAAATTTTATTAGACGAGAAAGTTTGTACAATCTGGTCAGGCGAGTTATTTAAAAGTTTTGCGAAAAACGAACAATACATAGTAGACATGTACTTTTATAAAGTATGGAAATGAGATTTTATAGAACATACACGAATCCCTCATTCCATACTTAGGCACTTTTTCGATTGCGGGTTCTCGGCTTGGCGGGCTGAAAATTGAGCCTCTATTGTTCTGTGTCCTACAAATAGCACCCACACTTCCGCGATATACAAATAGACAGGTGGACTTGCGGGTTGGTTGGTTGAACGTTGCACTTTTATTGTCCCGTAGTGATTCCATATTAATTCCATATTTAGTTAGTTTTTTGGATCGGGGGCTCTCGGGATGGCGAGCAAAAAATTGGGCCTCTATTGTTTCACGCTCTACAAATAGCACCCACAATTCGGTGATATACAAATTCAAAAGCAGATCTGCGGTAAATTATTATTGTTAAATATTGATATTGCAGAATTTAATTAGATGAGAAAGTTTGTACAATCTAGTTGGTCGAGTGATATAAAAGTATTCCGACAAACGAGCAATACATAGTAAACATGTGCTTTTATAAAGTATGGACATGAGATTTTATAGAACATATGTGAATCCCTCATTCCATACTTGGGAAATTTTTGGATCGTGGGTTCACAGCCTGGCGGGCTGAAAATTGAGTATCTATTGTTTCGTGTCCTACAAATAGCACCTACACTTCTGTGATATACAAATTGATAGACATACTTGCGAAGATGACTCTCTATATAAAGTATGGACATTAGATTTTATAGAGCATATGTGAATCCCTCATTCCATACTTAGGCACTTTTTGGATTGCGGATTTGCGGCCTAGCGAGCTGAAAATAGAGTTTCTATTGTTTCGTGTCCTACAAATAGCACCCAGACTTCCGCGATATACAAATTGATAGGAGGACCTACGGGATGTTTGGCTAAACATTGCATTTTTATTGTTCTAGAACATATGTGGATCCCTCATTCCATACTTGGGCACTTTTTGGATCGTGGGTTCGCGGCCTGGCGGGCTGAAAATTGAGTATCTATTGTTCTGTGTCCTACAAATAGCACCTAGACTTCCGCAATATAGAAATTGACAGGCGAACTTGTGGACATGAGTCTCTATATAAAGTATGGACATGAGATTTTACAGAGCATATGTGGATCCCTCATTCCATACTTAGGCACTTTTTGGATCGTGGGTTCGTGGCCTAGCGGGATGAAAATAGAGTCTCTATTGTTCAGTGTCCTACAAATACCACCCAGACTTCTGCGATATACAAATTGGCAGGAGGACTTGCGGGCTTCTTTGTTGAACATTGCATTTTTATTGTTCCATAGAGATCCCATATTAATTCCATATTTAGCCACTTTTTTTGATCGGGGGCTCTCGGGTTGGCTGGCTGAACATTGCACTTTCATTGTTCCATGTCCTCCAAATAGCACTCGGACTTCCGTGATATGCACATTCACAGATGGACTCGAGGGCTGGCAGGTTCAAATTTGCCATTGTTTAGGGATGGCAATCCCTATCAACTATCCAACATATAAAAAAACATTATTTTCAATATTAAATTATTAGTATTACATATTGATATTGCATAATTTAAGCAGAGGTCAAAGTTTGTCCATTTTGGTGGACCGACTGATATAAAAGTTTTTGGACAAATGAGCAATACATATTAAACATGTACTTTTATAAAGTATGGACATGTGATTTTATACAGCATATGCGCATTCCTTATTCCATACTTAGGCACTTTTTGGATCGCAGGTTTGCGGCCTGGTGGGATGAAAATTGAGGTTTTATTGTTCTGTGCCCTACAAATAGCAGCCAGACTTCCACGATATACAAATTGACAGGCGGACTCGGGTTGGTTGGCTGAACATTACACTTTTATTGTCCCGTAGCGATCCCGTATGAATTCCATATTTAGCCATTTTTTTTTATCGAGGGCTCTGGGGCTAGCGAGCTAAAAATTGGGCCTCTATTGTTCCGTGCTATACAAATGGCACTCACAATTTCGTGATATACAAATTGTCAAGCTGACCTGCGAGCTGGTTGGCTCAACATTGCAATTTCATTGTTCCGTGTCCTCCAAATAGCACTTAGAGTTCCGCGATATACAGATTGACAGATGGACTTGAGGGCTGGTAAGTTCAAGTTTGCCATTGTTTACAGATGCTAAACCCTATCAACTATCTAACATATCTAAAAACATTATTTTCAATACTAAATTATTAATATTAAATTTTGATATTGTAGAGTTTAATTAGACGAGAAAGTTTGTACAATCCAGTCGGGTGACTGATATAAAAGTTTTCCGACAAACGATGAATACATAGTAAACATGTAATTTTAGAAAGTATGGACAACATTTTATATAGCATATGCGGATCCCTCATTCCATACTTGGGAACTTTTTGGATCGCGAGTTCTCGGCCTGGCGGGCTAAAATTTGAGCCTCTTTTGTTCTTTGTTCTGCAAATATCACCCAAACTTCCGCTATATACAAATTGACAGGTGGATTTGTAGACTCCATGTCTAGCGGGTTCAAGATTGCAATTGTTTAGGGATGCTCATCCTATCTAACTTTATCTAAAAACATTATTTTCAAATACTAAATTATTAATATTAACTATTGATATTGTACAAGTGAATTACATTAAATTATTAAAGGATGTTAAATCGTTTATTTTTTTAAAAATGAAGCAAACAAAAGATTTTTTTTTTAAATTCTATCACCGCAAGCATAACAAGGACCAATTTGAATTTTAAGGCCCTCTTGTTCATATGATAGCACAATTGCACTCTGCACAATATATATTCATTAATTTCAAATTATTCCAGGATATTAATTTTGCCAAGTTCATCGAATAAGCAAAAATGCCAAAACAACGACCAATTTGAATTTTAAGAGCCTCTTGTTGCTATGATAGGACAATTGCACTTCGCACACTATATATTCGTTGATTTCAAATTATTTCAGAACAATAATTTGACCAAGTTCATCGATCAAGGAAATCTACTAAAGCAAGCCACATAGTACATTTGCATCATAGCGCCATAGAAATTATTAGGCAGATCTGCGGGCCAAATGGCTAAAAAATTCAATTATATTGTTCTGTGTCCTCCAAAGAACAATTGGAGTTCCACGGCATACAAATTGCAGACAAAGCAAATAATCAAGAACCAACCATACTTTAAACAGGCCGCAAGAAAGTTCCCAGAAGGTTCCATAGAGCAGAACCCATCGACCTTTGCACCACACAATTTGATATACAAATAAAAGACGTCGCCGCATTCATTTTCTCTTGCATTTGGTATATGTTCCTAGTAGAAAATAACAGGGAACATGTGATATATGGGGATTACAGAGATATGGGCCAAGTCCAACGAACATTCATTTGGATGTTGAACAAATGTTACAGAGACAGATGAGGTATTTTCGTTTCCTGCCAAAGTTTGATAAAAAAAAAAAAAATCCCCTTCTTCAGCCAATATGAAAAATTACGTTGTCCTCATTCAAGGTGAATTTGTTGTGTATGCGAAGCCGCCACAGCATGTAGACATTGCTTGCCTTTTTATGTAGATACGTTTCATACAACAACTCTGCCAACTCAAAAGGCACATTTTGTAACAGAGGCTGCCTAACCGTACAATTCACGATTGTGTTGCCCACGGTTCGGAGAACATCATTCACGCAATGTCCATATATATCTGGGCATTTTTCACCGCATCGCAGATAATCAATCGTATCATCACTTATCAAAGCGGAGGCAGAAGCAGCAGAGTTGCATCTTGCACATACATGCTCAAATGGGTTCGAGTACACATTGGTTGCAACTAAAAGAGCTTCAACCTGGGAACATGAGCAAAGGGATTAATACATTGAACAACATAATACACAACT
>JASDQU010239503.1:13595-27827 GCA_032191745.1 Picea mariana
CTTAAGTATCATCGTCATTATATGACTATAACCTAGTTCATGTATAAATGAAGTCCTTTAGTATTAGTAACCCCACCCTAAAATGTTTCTAATGACAATGATAAAAGCAACACTAAGACATCATCAATATACTAGCAAACACCAAAACCTACTTGGCATAACCTACACTTTGATGCTGCTTCATAGGGATTGATAATAAAGGATGGTGTCATCCAAGACAACCAAAGGCACTTGGCATTGGCATACTTTGGTTACATGTGCAATAAAAAGTAACAATGAGGCTAAGTTCAAATCCTATTGCAGGATTTCAACTTAGCAAGGGATCATCTACAAATACAATAAGTTTTAAAAGAACTTGATTGTTAAGTGTTTATGGGGTTAATAATGTTTTCTCTTTATGTTATTATTTATCTATTGACTTAATTAAGTGGGCCAATTGGGTCTCAATTCATACTCCTTCTCATCCAAATGGGTCCCAAGTCTCTATTGTTATAGGGTCTAGTCTAATGTTATCTTTGCAGGTGGATGTGGGTCAAGTATTGTAATATGGAGTTGGGATATAATAACATATTTGATTTGTTATGATGTGTGTTTGTGTAATAACGTATATATTTTATTACATATATGTGTAATAAAACATACATATATATTCTACTACACATATATGTAATAATATATATTACTAAAAACACGAGTTGTAAGTTTGCCGAAGCTCATTGTGAGAGGCACTCAAAAACAAAGCCTTCTCCATTCTATTTGGAGTTTCAAGGATTATTGTGGCTCCCTAATAGGGCTTGTCTCTGGATGCTTTCATGGATTTCCATCCTAGTCAGTTGTCGAGTACATTGTGTTGGCTCAATGACTTCAACGTACTATCCCATGATGGAAGTGTCATTTTGTTCGAAAGGCGGTGTGGTAAATAATTTGTTTGTTGGGTCCACCAGATTTGTATTTCAATATGTAGGACACTTTCATGAACTAATTATCAATATTTCAATATGTAGAGGACCTCTCATAGACACAGTGCGCCCTTTCACATCAATGAAGTTTTTTTAAAGGGACAAATTAGTTGACATATGGTAAAAACTCTCTCATTGTTGCCATTATTGTGCCCTCTAATCGACAAAGTGAAGATTTGAATTTATGTCAGCATTAGAACAATGAGTGTTTATATCATGAACCTCTATATGGATTAACATGACCATGAGAAGAATAAAGTATGAAAATATGAAGAAAGCCTTGAAACCTTGAATAACCCTCCACATATTGTAGACATGAAGATTGAGATGATGCACATGTGTGAAAGAGTAAATGTTTGACATCGCCATTTCCAACCCCTCATGTTTAATCCTTAATGTTGTTGAAGAAACAAAATAAATTTCATGGAACTAAAAACATTAAATTGTTGCCAAAATTGTGCCCTCTAACCAACAAAGTGAAGATTGGAATTTATGTCAACATCATAAAAATGAGTGTTTATATCATGGACCTCTATATGGATTAACATAACCATGAGAGGATTAAAGTAGGAAAATATGAAGAAAGTCTTGAAACCTTGAATAACCCTCCACATATAAATTGACAATGGCACTGTGATTTTGTTTCTTTGTCATGTGAGACACAATGAAAAGACACAATGAAAAGAAGGGTACTGCTCTAAAAAAATATTATAAAATGATTGACATGGCCATTTCCAACCCCTCAAGTTTAATCCTTAAAACTTATTATTGCATCTTCCCAAAATTTCTTTTTGCATGTTGCACCAAGTTTAAAGTTTGCACATTGCTTGGAAAAATATGCTTGCCACATGTCACATGTCACNTTTCTTTGTCATGTGAGACACAATGAAAAGACACAATGAAAAGAAGGGTAATGCTCTAAAAAAATATTATAAAATGATTGACATGGCCATTTCCAACCCCTCAAGTTTAATCCTTAAAACTTATTATTGCATCTTCCCAAAATTTCTTTTTGCATGTTGCACCAAGTTTAAAGTTTGCACATTGCTTGGAAAAATATGCTTGCCACATGTCACATGTCACAAGACTTTCAAAATTGCATCTATCATGTCACAAGATTTTGGAAGTTGCATATTGCATATTCAAGTTCTATTTGTTGCCTAGACTCCATAGCCCAAACACAAGGCACCAGGTCTTGCTTGCATTCTCACATCTTGAATCAAGGAGTATTGAATCAATATATACCAAGTCTTATAAGAGAAGTTGAAATTATCATTAAGTGTATAACAAAATTAAATTCATAGATATATACAAGCGATAGAAATAGACTTGTGTATATTATCAAATGAAAAAGTACCCATAATGCCAATGCATTATATGCATCATTACATGTTCAACTATATAATGTACATCTAACTGTCTTATAAAATTATTACATGACATCATGAATTTTTTTTAGTCTTCTTTTGTGCTTTCCAGGTCTTAAGTAATTCATCCATCTCTGTGTATTCGTTTACTGGGTGCTCTTCAGCAGCTGATGTTGTCCCAGTCCTTTCACGCTGAGTACATATGGTCTTGTACCCATGGCGTGGATGCTGCTGTGAGGGGCCATCAATACAAAAATAAAAAATATTAAATTTATATGGCCAATTTTTAAATATCATTGAAGTAGTTCATTAATATTAAAAAAAAACTTTGCAATGTAATTATTTACCTGGTCCTCTATTCAACACCATTGGAATGGCTGCCGGCCTATTCACCTGATCTTTAGGTTGAGGAGGATCAACTATGACATTCTCTACCATTGAAACGTCAAAATTTATAAGTGCAAAATTTATAAGTACAAAATTATTAAGTATATGATTAATATATAGACATTTTACCGTCGTGGGTCTTAGTCACAGGAACATCCTTGGGCTGCACCTCACTGGGATGGGGTTGCTGGGGAGCACCATGATCTTCTGGATGCATTGCACTATCAACTCTTTGTTTTCTAGTACTAATGGTTTCGTTGATAGTGTTTCTCCCCTGATTAAAACAAAGTAAGACATTAAATTATGGACGATATCAAACATTTACGTATTTTATAAGTAATGAAAGGTTAATGTGGACTAATTTTTATTTACCTTATCCCGCAAATTGGATCTTGGGGTCTGCCCCATGCTTTTCCTACGATCAACCACGGATTTATAACCGTACTTGTAACCAAGTTGGAAGTCTTCCTCCATGGTTCCAGTTCCGAAGTCGTCGCCCTGCATTGCATAAGGGTATGGTTTTTTAATGTTTTTGGATGCAATTACCTTAAAGTTGTAAGGTGATACAAATAATATTCTTAAGATGTTTGGGTACTTACGATTCGTGACTGTAACCTCGAGTAGCTGCCCTGGCCTAGCTTGTGTTGGCCATGTTTGGAAATCCTTTCTTTGGTTGCCTTCGAATTGTCAGGCAACCTATCATCAAAATTTTCAAGTATGTTATATATAACCACACTTTTATTTAGATCTAAAGAAAAATAAAGTTGGTATTGAAATCAAAATATTGTAGTTTACCTTGGTGTACCAGTTATTTTTTCTCTCCTGATTTTTTCAAAATCTTCTCTTTTGCATCATCAATGATCGCCATCCACTCCCTCTCTGGAATTGAGAGGACGCTCATACCTAGGATTTCCTGTCAAGCTTCGTCTATAAACATCCTGCGTATATTCTAAATATTCACCCGCTGCAGAGGTGACCACTTTTTTATTGAATATGTCTACTCCAAAGAGGCCTTCAAGATAATCCATAAGTTCCTTTTTGAGGTTGGAATTATGGAAATTCCACCTCATGCGTAAGGTTGCCCCAAAAATCAACAAGGTCTTACTCTCTAGGTGCCTATAAAAAAGGTCGTTTCCTACACACAAAAAGATATGATCATTAATTTAAAATTAATAATCTAGATGATTTATGTATGAGAAGGACAACATTAAACGATTAAGATATGAATTAAACCTACCTGGGAGTCTTGATTGTTTTAATGGAAGTCCATTATCATCGACCAAAAATGTGCACGAAAGGGTCCCCGTGCTTGTCACACGTCTAGCTCCAGGAAATGCAACCATCTCAACCACATCACTATGATCCTCATCTCTTCCACCATCTCTAGACTCTAATCGAGGTGTAGATGTTTGGCGGTGTGTGTCATGGCTCCTATCTAAATTAGGTGTGGAAGATGGAGAAGTAAGTAGTGCTCTAGCAGCTGTATGACCATCCGCATCAGGACTCTGTAGCATCTCTGTAGCGCCACTACTAACAACATCGGGCTGAACAGGCTCCAAAAATGTCTTTATAAAAAAGAAAATGTTTTTTCATGAGATAATGTAAAAGTTAAAGAACAAAGTATCATAATTGATATGAGTACATTAAAAAAAAAAAATTTAATTATGGTCATTACCTTATATGTGTTAAGTTGTGACATAAGGAGCTTGATATTTTCTTTGACGTCGGGAGTTTGATCTGGACGATCTAAGAATCTAGCAAGTTCCTTGTTAGATTTAATGATCTTTTTTTTTATTAAGACCATCAGATCAACGGATGAATAAAACCTCTCCTCATCGACGGAATCATGATCAACATGGCCTGCGGACTACATATAATTTAAAAAAAAACAATGTTATTTCAATAAAATTATATAAGCAGATAATAAAAACAACGTAAAATGAAAGTGGAAATTGATAATCATTTACATGTTCTACGACTTTCCCTTTTCCACGATCATCCTTCCACATTATAATATAATTAGAACCCCCAAATATTTAAAAAATTGTTAATGATAACAAAAAAACAATGTTAAAGATAATATTTACAATAATGTTAAAGATAATAAAAAAATATAATGCAATAAGTAGAGGTTTCTTAAAGAGGTGTTTCATAAGAACCTGCACACTATTAGTCAATGTTTCTATTCGATTAAAATGGTAATCCACTAATAACTCTTCCCCGGGAGCTATTTTTTTTTATTGCGCATAGGACTACCCGATTCTCTTCACGTCCCTCATATATGCAATTCAGTTGTTTGTTTGTTGTCCCGGGTCATGTGTTGTTTATAAACCCTGTGATATTGCCAGAAGCTTTAGGCCTTCCATCAATATAGATAGTCGCTTCCTTATTTTTATCCTTTTTTATTAGTTGTGTATAATTTGCGGCGAGTGCATATCTCTGCATACTTCGCATGTACTGGACCAATCGCATCCAATCATTATAATTGTAACATGGTCCGACATAGTCCATCAATTCAATTACTGTATTGTATTTTACAATTATTCCATCCATGGAAAATATCCCCAAGACATGCAGGGAGGATGGTGCAATGTGATATGTCCTATTGTTGAAAACGAAGTCAACATCTATAGGAGGTAGTTCCTTAGGTACCCATTGTTTCACCAGATGTTTATGCCTGAGTGGAACCTCTATGTCTCCTATGCTCTCATCATCATAAGAGCATGATCCTCCTTTGGCAAGAAAAAATTTCATGCGTCTACAAAATTTTATTCTGACTTTTTCACCTCTGGTCCTTGTTTGCTTATCATATCTATTAGATGCAGTCGCATTTTTGGCCTCTATTTTTCCTAAGATTTCCTCACTCGACAAAGAAATATCTGACAGGTACCTGTTTGGTTGTACCTTCAGTTGCATGTGCATGTGTTGTTAGTTAGTATTCCATCATCATATTCAAAGTTCTAAATAAATTTTTTATATCTTTAGTTTTGGATGCACAATTTTATATCTTTATATCTTTAAAAATACCATGCAAATGCCATAGTTCACTTAGTACACCTATACAACATTGAATTAAATGTCATCATTTCTAACATAGTAAACTTTTATGATTATAGAGACCACCATACACATTTTGAATACTCATAAGGATCACGGGGGCTTCACCTTGTTGATACAACATCCATGCAACGTACATCCCATATTTTCACACAACTCCATCCATTCCTACATTATGCATCATCCAACTTCCATTGCTTGAAGAGGTGGAAGAACTAGAAAGGGATGAAGCTTATATACCAAAAGACTCCCAATGGGGATGTGTGGTTCAATCCTAAATGGACCAATAATAAAGAAGGTTCTCTTTAATGGATTTTTTTATTTATGTTCAATTTTAGTGCTCTAAGATATAATTTTACAGGGTTTAAGGCCTTCAACAAAACCTCCTTTGCAAGTTTGGCCAAAATCCTATTATTTTTCCTTAGAAATTTTTATGCATGCAGAGCTAAGAATGTAGTGAAGGGAAGTTCATATCTTTGCACTTTGCACTTTGCATCTAGAAGCAAAAGGATAAGGAAAAAGGGTGACATGATGTAAAGGCTATGGGGAAGGCTGATGAACATAGCAGAAATGACATAAAATGTAAGGGGCTATGTTAAGTGCAAAGGAAAGTGAAGTGGAGTGTTGATGTGGAGCTATATACCAATGTGGATGCAAAGGTATAGACTATGGGGTTTGAAAGAAAAGAGGCATGCACTCCACACTTCGCATTAATACTATTGTGGGGCAACAATAAGCTTGGTGACTAGGAGGAAGTGAAACTACACCCTTTGGAATGTGGTTGAGTGAAAACTAACAACTATGGATGTACATATATGGATGTGGCTCAATCCAAGTCATATAAATTCTAGGTACCATTCATGTACATGCTCAATCCAAGTCATATACATGCTCAATCCAAGTTGAAGAATAAAATAAGAATAACATTCTCCATTGACCTTGTGTAAACCATTCCATTTGGTGTTTGTTGCACTAAGTGTAAAGAACAATGTTGGAGAATTATAAGACGTAAGTTAGGTATGAGCTATTTGTTACCTCTTTATTACCTTTTATTTTAAGTGAGGGTGCACAAGCTAAGAGGAAGGGCGCACTTGTTGAGAGAGGGTGTACAGGTTCAACAATAGGCAAAAATCTTCAAGGAAGAGGGAAGCAAAGAAGAAGGGTGCAAATCCCAAGGAGGGCATGCACTTCAATGAAACATTTGCTGCCAAGCTTGAGATATTTTGGCTGTTGTAAATCAGGTTCCTTATGTTCATTTATTTGTTGTAATATTTCTCTATGAGCTCCATAATATATTTCCTCTTCAACTAGTTTTCCCCATGGGGGATTTTCCAGGGTCACGTTGACCAAAAATCCTTGAGTATAATTCTTGTGGTTTGCATATTTTACTTTCAGCATTAAAGTGTTAAAGATCAGAGGATTGTTTCATGTTTTAATTACTATTGTAAAGAATATATGGGACAACAAAAACTATGCCTAAACTAACCCTGACAGCAACATTGAATGAGCCTGAAACCAAAGCTCTAAAGGTAGCCTTATATCAGTAAGAGAACAGTTATGTTTTGACAATAAAACAGTCCCAATTTTTCAGACCTGTAAGTGACCTTAATCAGTCCCATTATCAGTTGTAAATGTCGTCCTATAGTAGCCTTAAAAGAGCCTTGGAAATCTTCAGTTGCTAGATCCATGAGATCAGTGAGACCCCGAGGAATCACCAGTGAGACTCATACAGAGATGTCATTTGTTTATTTTCTTGTGATATTTTCATTGTTTTTTGCCTTGCTGAGTCAAACTCTTGACTCTTTTGGTGTGCCAATTAATTCATCAATTTGAGTGTGGTAACTATGATCATTGATGAGAGACTAAGTGCCTAAGATGAGTGGAAGCCTGAAGTTATATTGACTGCAAATTTTGTAGTTAGTTTACATTGATACTTGCAGCTCTCACCCATGCTCTATAAATGAGAAAAGATACTCTATAAATATCAAAATTGCAACATTCTACAAGGCCACAGGTTCTACTTGGGACCACATGTTGGCCAAACATTAACAACAATACAAAATAATATTATAAAATGTGCATAGGCCTATATTGGCCTAAAATTTGTGAATACACTCCATTACTTGGTCTTCTAAGAGCTTCAATGTTGGAATTGCACATATGCTAAACTGTGTTCAACATTCCACCATTGCCTTAAAAATAGGATGGAAGTAAAAAGAACTACAATTGCCTTAAAAATAGGATGGAAGTAAAAAAGACCTACAGATTGAGAAGAAAACCTAGAGGAAAACATGTTTTTGCAAGGAAAAGTGTCAAAATGACTTCTGCCTCACTTGGTAAGTAGTAAACTATTAAATTAATTTGAACCTATTGAATTATTTCTTATACATTACAAAATAATTGGAAATAAAGCTTACACTTTGACTTATTGTATATACAGCCATAAAGTTAGATCAAAAGTGAGGGTGCCCAAGAGGCTAACACTTTATTAGATGAAGTTCCCTACACCTTCTAAGGGAAGTTAACTGATGTCTAAAGGAATTACACATGAGAAGGCATCTACACTAACTATAGCTCCAATATTAGAATCCACCAAGATAGTTTGGGCTTTGATGTCATGAAAATACACAGACATGATGCAAGATAAAAAAGGATCCATGGATAGGATATTTTTATCTTCTCTAAGTACTTACACCAAAAAAATAAGTTTTAAGGAGAATCGATAACCTAAGTATACTTGTCTTATTTGCGCTATGAATAAAAATGCTAAAATGGAGGTTAGAAAGAAACAAAATAAGAAATTATATGAATGGCCAACATTGTCCAAAATAAATAAGTAGGACTGAAAAGTACAAATAACAATACTGGCAGTAAAAAGAGTGTGGAAATGACATCCAATCTAAACAAACATGGAAGAGAGTTCGAAAAAAGAATGTGAACCCTATAGAGAAACTATATACAACACAATGAAATGAGCTACAAAGATATCCTAATTAATAAAGTGTTCTTTGGGGAAGATAAATGGAAGAAGCTCCCCTAGTATTTAAGATCAAAGATATCTTGGAGGAAGTAAAGAAGCTAGGAATATGGTCCCCATCATGAATTCAAGGATAGATTCTTTGGTTAACTGCCAACGTATATTGACCATTAGATGAAACAATACTTGCTAGTCTAGGAGCAGTCCCAGTTGTTGAGATATTATTTTATCGGTCTACTATTGTCTGCACAAATATCAGTTGTAGTTGTAGGCACTTGATGTCCCTACTCTAAAGAGTGATTTAAGCAGCCTGGTAGGTTTACGAGAACTTTAGAGTGACTAATGCTTGTAGGATTCCACGCACTAGATAAATAGGGCTAGACATTTCTAGTAGGTATAATGGGAAAAGAACAATAAATTCCCCTAGAATCTATGAAAAGGCAATTACACCTGCTCTAGATTACTTAGTGAATTGGGCAGCTGATAATGAAATGCTTTTCAGTCTACACATGCTGAAGAGATCACAATTTACAAATTTGGTCCTCCCAAGTCACTAATGCTTGTAGGATTCCATGTGCTAGAGAATTAGGGCTAGACATTTCTAGTGGGTATAATGGGAAAAGAAAAATAAATTCCCCAATAATATATGAAAAGGAAGTTACAACTGCTCTGGATGTCATAGTGAATTGGGCAGTTGATAATGAAATGATTTTCAGTCTACACCTGTTGAAGAGTTCACAATCACAAATCTGGTCCTCCCAAGTGCTATGTTGGTCTATCTCCACTTGCATTATAATGTGAGTGCACACTGAAATCTTCTAGCAAGATTAAGGCCATTCGAAATCTGCAGAATTTTTTTGCATGAAAGACCAACTTGGAGCTCAGTAGCTGAGAGGGGGAGAGCCAGGTTGTCTGATTGCATTGTTGGTAAATATCCCTCCCTGATCACATTATTAATTTCTCCTTGAAATGGTGGAAGGCAAGGAGCATCCAAGAAAATACCAATGCTTTACAATTTTCATCAAACTAAACAAAGAAAGCTAAAAAAGTCAATATTTACATTATTGCCAAAATCATCTTTGAAATTTCATATTAATCTACCTCACTTTAGGATTGTCATATAAGGGAAGCTGCATATTCTTGGGAAAAAATGGCTAAGAATCTTCTGCATGAAGGGGGTTTCATTTCTGAATTTAAGGATCTTATCAGGTTTTTGCACTGGATTATTATTTTTTTCGAAACTGTTATGATACTTTTAATTGCAATATGCACATTCTTATTATTTTTTATTTATATGGAATATGTGTGTTTATGTCTTTTCCTCTTTTCAGGAAGGCCGATGACATCCGTACAACTTTGCCAACTCTTCCCAGTATCAAGGCTTGTATATCAAGTCTAAGATTCTTAAAGTGTCTCTTAAGGAATCAAATATACTAATAACGGTTTTGAAGAATGTGGAGGCTTGGTGTTCCAAAACAGCCCTGTTACTGGCATCTGCTAATTTATTTCTCGATAGCCAGAATGGATGGGATGAAGTCCATGATAAAGACTAGGACATGAATAATCTTATGATGAAACTTATGTTACTTATGAATAATCTTATGTTACTCGGCAATCATTTCAACATCTAAGGCAAATTTGTTACCCCTGCACTTTAGAGGATGAGAACAACTGCAGTATTAGTAGCCTCATCATTGATCATAAGCACAGATGTTATTAGGACTTCCATGTCTCCAAATTATTAAAACATCTTTGATGGCTGTCAGAATTTGTAAGTGTTGCAAAACATATTAATGGGAGAAGCTATAAGTTATGTCTTTCTGGGGTAGCAGATTTTGGATTAACTTTATTTTGAGTGAAAGGAATTCCTTCTCCTGTCCAGAAAGGGGATGTTATCTATATTGATTAAGATTACTATAGGTCTTGGAATTTTATAGAGAATAGTGATGTATATAGATTTGCTTAGGTTTTAAGAGAGATTCTGAGTGGAAGAAAAGAATATGACATGAATTTTGATCCACCCAACACTATCAAATGGGCAGTGCCCCTGATCAGCCAGGAAATAGTTATTCTAGATGGCAGTTTGGATTTACAATGAAATGTAGAGCCTCTGCTAAGCTAAGAATGGATGATATTGTAGAGCTTTTTGTTATGCATGACCCAAATGAAAGACTGACCATGTCAGAAGTGGCTGCATGGGTGGAGCAACTCATCAGAACTAGCTCTTACTTATGTTTTTCTATCTATAATTGTGAGCATTCTTAACAAATTAATAACTCTTGCTAGAAAAAATGTTTTCCCTCAAAGGCAAAGCCAACTGGGGTGCCTTTTTCTAAAATTCAAGTTCAATAAACATCTCATCTGCCTGAGAATCTTGTGCTTACCTATGGCAATTATGGAGCTAATGCATGGAATCTTATAAACCGAAGGAAGGATGACCAGCGTGAGACCTCTATGCCTTGTATTTGTCTCATGATCAACTTAATGATTCTATACAAGAAGAATTTTTTCATCCCCAGAATCTAAATCAGTTGATGTTATTAGCAAATGATTTTGTCTGGACCAAAACCAACCATGGCTAGTGATTGAGAATCTTTGCTTGTGTTTGGGAGAAAATCAATTGACTAGAAGAATTCCTTCATAGTTAGGTCGGCTCCAAACCCTAGTATCCTTGGAGATCTATACAAATCATTTCACTAGACCTCTTCCTCTAGAGATTGTGAACAATACATCTCCATAGCTTCTCGATGTTCACAATAATTGTCTAACAACTAGAATCCCAATTTATCTTGGTTATTTCATTAATAAAGAGCAGCTAGATTTCAGTGAAAATCACTTAAAGGTGCAATTATATCCCTTCTGGACAAATTGAAATACATCAATAAGCTGAGTCTTTTCAATAATATTTTATCTGGTAACATTCCCCAAGCATTGAAGAATTGCCAAAAGATGACATTGCTTGATTCGAGCTGTAATAAAATAATAGTATTTCTTCTTCCATCTCTTCTGTAATAGGATCCATTACTAACTTTACAATCAATATCAACCTCAACTTGAATGCATTTACTGTCCATATCCCTCAGGAAATTTACTTTTTAACACAGCTGCAATCATTGGACTGTTCATAAGAATATTAAAGTCTGTGGGGAAATTTCAAGCTTGACTTATTTGAATGTTTCTCTGGCCCACTTCCTGCATCACTCTTTTTTTAGAACCTTAACAAAGAGTTCTTTCATGGGAAATGTTGGGCTTTGTGAGTCCCTTGATAGCCAAACTTGCTCTTTTCTTGAAATCCATCATTCAACCTATATTGGAGCAACCACTGTCCGTGTCTGCATTTTTTCTAGCATTATAGCATTGGCTTTGTGCTTAGCATGATATTTAGTATTTAAAACAAACAGATGATTTTGGCAGGAGTCAATCAGAGATGATTTTTCTTGGACCTGGACATGTATTCCCCTTTTCAGTTTAATTTTGTAAWGTAAGTGCCAAGTGGATAGATTATCTCTAGATTTTTCTTGTTGTAATTATGTTTGCCTTTGTTGAAAGTGTCCATTCTTGTCATATAATGTTTACAGGTGAAGTGCACTTATATTAGGGAGTCACTCTCTTCTGGAAAAAGGGGTGGATAGGCTATTTTACTCTCCTTTTGAATACATATTAGAGTTTTTTTATTCATTCACAAATTATTTTATTCTGTAGATCTTAAGCACACTATACAAACATTTGTGAGAAAGTGTAAAAGATGCAAGATTGTTTCTGCAGCTTCACACAATATACTGTTAAAAATTCTGTAATATATGAAGTTTGAAAAAACTTGACGAATTTCACAATACCTTGCAATCTACTTTGATACTTTTTTTTTAACTTTTTTATTTTGATCTAACGAAGATAATTTATTCTAAATTCTAATGTATTTCCATTCAATTGTATTCATTCTTAAGCACACTACACAAATTCCGGGGACAGTATGAGATGTTTGCAATTTTGATGAGTTTAGAAACATATACACAAATAATGTAGTTATATCTCCCTCCGATATATTTTGACTCAGAAAACCAGAATGAAATACAAAATTTCAATTTCATAATTAAATCTGAAAAAAGAGCGAGGCATTTCTAGTCATGGAAATCTACCTTTCGTTCTGTCATTGATAGGGATAAGGCACTCGACATCTTTCTCCTCTTTCCGCACCCTATTTCTCCTCTGTTCGCGACCTCTCTCTCCTGATTTGTTCGTGCCCTAGTCTTTATCCTCTCTCTGTGGCTTCTTTCTCCATCTATGGTTGGTATGTTGTCACAGGGATATGACCAGTCCTCTTTATTGTTGCGGGGATATGGATCAACATATATTGGGCATGGGGATATGCATCAACATATGGTTGTGGGTGTGCAAGGATGCAGGGGTATGGAGTGTAGGGATGCGGGGGTATGGATCGCACGGCCGGGATATGCATCAACAAATGGACTTCGTTTTTGTTAAAATGTTTTAGGTTTTGTTATTTATTTATTTTTTAATANTATTATCAACATATGGGTGTGGGTTTTGTTATAATGTTTTATGTTTTGTTATTTATTTATTTTTTAATTTATATATATTATATATATATATATAGTGAGTCTAATGGTTAAGAACATGTGTTTTCTTCTAAGAGGTCACAAGTTCAAATCTAAAGGGGGGTAGGGTAGTGTAGAAATCAAACAATCAAGTTCATTTGTCTCAAACTCTAAGAGCATGAACTAGGCATTCTCTCTCCTACTCTTTTGTTGCATATTTTTGTAGTTTAACCCCTCCTCAAGATAATTCAATGGATTTATTAGAACTTGTAGTAGAAATCAAACAATCTTTGTAGTGTTTCATATTCACCAGTGTTGCCTCTACAAATCCCCTAGTGATAGCGCATGATCAATTTCTCATTCACTACACCCAATTTTCCTCTCATGCATTTATATGTTATCTTCTCCAACAACATGTGGATCCATAGATAAAAGAAAATGGAATTCTTTCATATTTACCTTTTGTAGCAACATGCACTCCTTTCGTATCCAAAGGATGACTAAGTTTCATGTCACATATTTTTTGTAGTAATGTCAACCTTTGTATTCCCTCCTACTAAGAAAATTCACTAAACAACAAATAATACAAACTAGAAAGAAAATATGTTGTTGTTGATTACATAGCCCAAGTATGCTCCTCCATGAATCAATCATTCATAAACATAGTAATAACATTAAGATTTACCATGGAAATCCACTAGGGAAAACCAACAAGAAATTACCTTTATTTGGCTCTTTTATGCTTAGGAATTATTAGCATCCTTCTAATCTTCCTAGAAGAATTGCAACCTCTTCTTGTCCTCCACAATGGCGCTATTATCATAAAATTCAATACCATGATGCTATAGATTGTAGAATTTTGCAATGTTAAGCCACATCTAAAATTTTATACGTTGAGGAGAAAACCCTTGAGTATTTTTAGGCACTCC
>JASDQU010239504.1:0-16778 GCA_032191745.1 Picea mariana
AAACAAATGCAGAAACAAAAAACACAGAAGACACACAATACAAGAGAGACACAGATTTACGTGGTTCACCCAGTGTGGGCTACGTCCACCAGAGAAATTGCCAGGTCCTTCCTTTATTATTATCCAGCAAATGAAGGGATACAACCTACAGCAAAACCCGCTGTAACTTCCTCTTTTTTCTCTCACAGTCTCCTCTCTCAGAATACAATATTCACCCTCGTACATAGCCACAATACATTTCCCTCATAAAAGAGGGTTTCCTTCTAGGGAAAAAACCCTAACATAATCTCTACCGTTAGATCTACGACCTTATAATGAACGGTCCATATTTACAATGAAATTACAATATACTTTTATAAGGCAATTTTTGCTTCGGGGGCTTCGCCCCCGAACCCCCGCTGGGGGCCCGCTTGCCCCCAGACCCCGCAGAGGGGGTACCCCCCCTCTGCACTCCCCCGCGTGGAAGAGTGTACGTACTTCTGGNTCTCCTCTCTCAGAATACAATATTCACCATCAACCATAGCCGTGATACATTTCCCTCATAAAAGAGGGTTACCTTCTAGGGCAAAAAAAATCCTAACATAATCTCTACCGTTAGATCTGCGACCTTATAATGAACGGTCCAGATTTACAATGAAATTACAATATACTTTTACAAGGCAATTTTTGCTTTGGGGGCCCGCTTGCCCCCAGACCCCCCAGTCGGGGGGATAGCCCCCCTGGACCCCATAGAGGGGGTACCCCCCCTCTGCACTCCCCCACGTGGAAGAGTGTACATACTTCTGGGGTGTAAATACTTCATGGGGTATAAACATGGCTGAAAGCAAGGATCTCTGAATCAGGAAGATAATCAGGCTCCACAACCAACAACGTCGTAGTTCCATTTGATGCGCACAACATTTATGCCGAAGGAAACATGGGGAGTATCTCTCCTACCATCATGATCGCTATCTCTCGTATTCCTGTCAAGGTTGAAAATGTATACATCGGTGTAGAATGTTCGCTAGAAGAAATTTTGATCTACACCGAGCTCTTCAAAGAATTTTTCGATGTGTTTGCTTGGTCATATGAAGAGATGCCAAGAATCGACCCTCGGATTGTCGAACATGAGATTAAAACCTACTCGGATGTTAAGCATGTTTGACAATGACTTAGAGCTGTCAATCCTAGGAAAGCCCCTGCTATTAAGGAAGAGATAGAAAAACAACTTAATGATGGCTTTATCTATTCGGTTTCCTTGATTGGATGGGTATCCAATCCCGTTCCTGTGAATAAAAAACAAGGAACCATCCGCGTATGCATGGATTTTCATGACCTGAATAAAGTCTGTCTCAAAGACAACTTCTCGACACCCTTCATCGATTGGATCCTTGACAAGTGTGCGGGAAGTGATTTTTTTTCTTTTATGGATGGATTTTCAGGGTATAACCAAATTCAGATTAAACCCAAGGACCAACATAAGACGACATTTATTTTCCCTTGGGGTAATTTCGCATAAAGGAAGATGCCTTTCGGCCTTAAGAACGCCAGAGCAAGATTCCAACGATCTATAATCTTCGCATTTCACGATCTCAAGCACATAGTTGAAGCCTATCTCGATGATCTCGATGCTCACTCTCGTAAGAGAGTGGATCACCCTAAACACCTTCAACTAGTTTTTGAAAGATGTCGTCATTACCGCATCCGTTTGAACCCTCATAAATGCATCTTTTGCATTAGGTCAGGTCGACTTCTAAGATTTTTAGTCTCTGAGAATGGGATCATGGTAGATCCGTTAAAGGTTGAGGCAATACTTCGATTGCCTCCCTCGTGCACTATTCATCAACTTCAAGGTTTATAGGGGAAAGATAACTTTTTACGATGGTTTATAGTGAACTATGTCAATATTACTAAGGGTTTCATGCATATCTTAAAGAAGGGCACTCCCTTTATCTGGGATGAGAGAGCCCGGGAATCCTTCGATGCTTTGAAGAAATCCTTGGTATCGACGCCTCTGCTGAAGTCTCCAGACTACGATAAAAATTACTTGCTTTATGTCGCTGCGTCCAAAGAGACAATTGGTATGGTGTTGGTTCAGGAGGATGGTGAGCTCTGGGAGCATGTCATTTACTATCTTAGTCGAAACTTAGTCGACCTTGAACTCAAATATTCTCATGTTGAAAAGATAGCTTTGGTTGTCGTTCATGCAATCCAACGATTACGACAATATATATTGATTTGCAAAACTACTGTGATTGTCGATGTCAATCCATTTCAATACGTCCTTACTAGGTGTATCATAGGGGGAAAGTACAATAAATGAATTGTCATTGTACAAGAATTCGATCTTGATTTTGCTTCTGTGAAGTCCAAAAAGCCACTAGTTTTTGCAGAGTTAATATCTGACTTCCCTCAGTTAGATGAGGATGTCATTCATGTTGATTCATTTGCGGATGAACACATTTTTCTTATCTCATCATCGGACCCCTGGTATGGAGATATTGTTGTTTATCTTCAAACTTTGAAGTTCCCTCATCATCTCTCGCGAGATGACCAACGACGTATACGATACCAAGCTAAGAATTACCTTATCATTGGTAACACTCTCTATCGTCGAGGAGTACACAATATCCTGCATCGTTGTTTAACTCACGAAGAAGTTGAGTCCGTTCTAAACGACTGCCACAATGGGGCTTATGGTGGTCATCTATCCAAACTTGCAACAACCCATAAAATTTTGCGTGGCAATTATTTTTGGCCATCTATTTTTAAAGATTGCATCAAAGTGGTTAAGAAGTGTCATCCCTGCCAGGTGTTCACTCGAAAAATGCGCTCACATCCAATTCCTCTCCATCTAGTCGTTACCATCGATCCCTTCACCAAGTGGGGTGTGGATTTTGTGGATTGCAACCCAACTTCGGTAGGGGGGAATCAACACATTATCGTAGTCGTAGATTACTTTACTAAGTGGGATGAGGCCATGCTTACAGTTAAATCTGATGGTAAGACTGTTGGCTTCTTTGTATTCAATCAAATTATAGCCAGGTTCAGAATCCCGAGTGAGGTTGTCACTGATCATGGCAGTCACTTTTAGAATGAAATGATGGAAGAATTAACATCAAAATTGGGGTTTAAACATGGTCATTCTACCCTTACTACCCCCAGGAAAATGGACAAGTAGAGGCCGTAAACAAGTATCTCAAGACCATTTTGCATAAAACTGTTAGCCATAGCAAATCTGACTGGAATATCATGCTTTACCCAACACTTTGGGCATACCGAACCTCAGTTAAAACTTCCACCGGATTTTCTCCTTTCCAGTTAGTACACGGTGTGGAGTCGATCTTACCTATTGAATGTGAAATCCCTTCTCTTAGATTGGCAGATGTGCTCCTACATAACACTTCTGATCTCGACCAATGCCTCGTACACCTAGAGAGTCTAGATGATCAACGTCAAGACGCCTCCACGGTTATCGAAGTGAATAAAAGACGTGTCAAGGTCCAATATGATAAGTCTATCTGTCCTCGACAGTACGTTGAGGGTGACTTGGTCCTTCTATACAATCAAGCCAAAGAACCACTGGGGGCAGGCAAGTTCATGTTGGTATGTTTGCAGGAAGAATGTGTTTGTCATTGATGGCAAGAACAAAAACGAACCAAAGCTTGAGAGCACAGAAGACGAGAAAGCTCAGAAGAGATAGTGGTTTCCAGAAGTGTAGATGAGGTCCAAGAGACGGACTCGCAGGAGGAGAAACTTATAAAACCTTCTAATTCTGAGAGATCAGAAGCTCAGGAGGAAGAGTGACAGTGGTCGTTGGATCACTGATCCAAAGGACCAACAACTGTCAGATTGAATTAATGGAAGGATAGGATAAGCGGGGCAAAATGATTGAGAATTCGATCATCCGAATTTCGCTCAGCCCTCAGATTGATTTAAGTGGAAGGACATGATGAGAAAGAGTCGTTGATCTAAGATCTTGATCAACAAACAACATTTGTTTCGGGTCTAAAGATGTGAGGAGGTTACGCTACGGAGAAATCACTTCGAGAGTTTCAGTTTGAGATCTGAAATCCCTGAAGTCCGAAGAGTCGAAGAGCCAGAGTAAACGTCAGTGGACAAATCATTTTAAAGTGGAAGGACATGATAAGCTAGAAAAGTAGCATCGCAGAAAGATCGAGCCGTCAATCTAAGAACATGATCGATGAACAACATTTAGTTCAGGTCTAAAAGTTGCGAGGAGGTTACTGTTTGAGGATTCTCACTTCAGAAGAATTGGCGACTTGAAAAGTTGAAATACTTGAAGTCCTGAAGGCCGAAGTCTCGAAGTGAATGGGGATCCACGTCAGCAAGGACACGTGGTGCAATCAGACAATGACAAGTTTCAAGTTGATTCGACATTTCAGGTACGTGCAAATCACAAATTCGAGTGACACGTGGTAGCTACTAGGCTCATGACACATCATCAAGTGACGTAAGTAAGTGACATCACTCTGAAAATTTTACTTTGGGAGCTTTAACACCAGCACTTGCCCAAAGTTCCGAAGTCCCGAAGTGGTTTGGGGTTGTCCATCGTCGAGGAGGACAAGTGGCTTGAGATCCACAACTTCAGAAGTTTGTGGATGGGGAGAACGTGAAAATCGTCGAAGACAAATCTCGACCGTTGATCGTCAAGGGGAGTACATTTCAGCGGATCTGAGATTTTGGAGAAATCTCACTTCAAGGATTTCCAGTTTAGATTTGAAAATTTCGAAGTCCGGAGACGCGAAAGGATTGTGACCGTTGATCCAAAAAGGACATGCGTTAGTGGATTGTCATCTCCAGGAAAAAGCAAAGGAAGGTTGAAAGGTTGGAAAGTTGAGATTTCCGAACCCCGAATACCCAAAGGGATTGTGACCATTGATTCGAGAAGAGCACGCGTCATTAGATCGTGGATTCTGGGTGAAATGCTCCAGGAGCAAGCGGAGTTTGAGAATCGAGACTCCCGAAGCATGAAAAGCAAAATCGATCTCGTTCGTTGGTTTGTAGGGCCACATGTCACTTGGTCATTAAGACTAAGGATCACGCATGTATGGAGGAAAGAAGACAAGAAATGAAGATAGATCAGAGTCGTTGATCAAAGGAATCTGTCAGAGACCGCGAGATCGATGATCATGCTCGATTGCGAGGCCAAAACGTGCTCGAGTCTGAATTTTTCGTGAGCGGGCCGCAATTGAAACCACGGTTTTGGAGAAAGGGTGTGTGGAAGCTAGAGATGGATTGTGGGGAGAAAAGCGGTTGATCCCAAACCACTCTTGAATGTGCCCGCAATCGTTCGCTTACGCAAGGATGTAACCCGAGGTCACATGTGATAGGGGGCTAACAAGAAGATAGCTTGCGCCTACAATTGCATGGTCACGTGAAGTTCATCGCCCAAGGTCATATCAAAAAAAGGGAGCTAGTGCTCACTAAACCAAGATCATGATGTGTCTTTTGAATAGGCGTCTGGTCACTTCCAGTGGTCATGTGAAGGAAGGGACTTAAAAGACAAAGACGCCAAAAATGACTGACTGTAACTGCCAGAGAAGGCGAAGAGTTGAGACTGCCAGAGAAGCCAAAGAATCCCCACTGATGATGAACCGATTCTAGATAACCGCGAGAGAAGACGAAGAGTTCGAATGATGATCAGGCAGATGACTCGGCGTGTGAAAGACATGCAGAACAAAGAAGATAGTGTGCGTTTTCGAGGGTGATGTATGTGTTTAGGAAGTGATGCAGTGCATGATCTGAAGGGAACATTAGAGATGCAACGAAAAGAATGAAGAGGCAACACAGAGCATAAAAGGGATAAGAGAATATGAACAGGTATGTGAAAGATGATGCGATCAACAACAAGACACTAATGCGGGCAGAGCAAAGTAGTGTAGCAGAACAATGATGAGACTGGTAAGCCTTTGATAAATACTGTATCACTGTAATAAATTTCATAAAGCAAATATTTATATTTTAGGGTGCTAGGGAGGTGCTAGGGAGGACTGTTGTCCTCGGAGTTTCAAGTGGGTGCTTGAACACAAAGAGTTATAGTTTCCATCTGGTTGTAGCCAGAAAAACTAGGGTGGTAGGGTGGTGCAAGGGAGAGCCATTGTTCTCTGTTATACAGGTTGGCTCTTGTGTGATTGGAAGTTGGTGCTTCCATTTAGTTGGTGCTGGAACACTCAGGGAGTTGGTGCTTCCTTCTAATGGGTGCTAAAGAAACCAGAGGGTTGGTGCTCTCAACAAATTGCAGCTTGTTAAAGAAGAGGTTGTAGCCTCATTTTGAGTTGGTGCTTAAAGATTGATGATGTACATAACATAAAATACTACCTATCATTCCAAGAAGAAGAGGTTTTCTTCCTTTACGGGTTTCCTCATGAATATATGTCTCTGTGTATATCATGTGTGTGATTGATGTTTATTATTTCTTTTGTTCATGACTTGCATAATTTTGATGATCACTTGAAGAAGGTTAATAACATTTTAATAGGCATAAAATTGTTTAAGCATAGTAACAACTGATTCACCCCCCCCTCTCAGTTGTCTTAGTATTTCCAACAATTGGTATCACAGTGGGTTCCTTTTATTTAAAGGTAGATCAATAAGCTTAAACATGACAAGTCATGAAGGAACTTCAACCAATAATACCCCTTGTTCAATGGAACAAACTTTGCCTTCTGGAAAGTTAGGATGAAAACCTACATAATGGATTTAGGTGCACATGTCTGGGATGTGGTAGAGATTGGTTATGTAAAGCCAGTTGTATTAGCTAATAAGGATGACAAGCTAGAATTTATCTTCAACGCTAAAGCTATGAATGTTATTATGAGTGGGCTTGCAGAAGCAGAATTTGTAAAAGTTATGCACTTAGAATCTGCCAAAAAAATGCGGGACAAACTCATTAGTAGTTATGAAGGTAATGAGAAGGTAAATGATGCCAAGCTTCAAACCTACAGATTACAGTTCGAACAACTAAAGACGAATAAGGATGAAACGGTTAATAAATTTTTCTTAAGAGTTGAGGAGCTTGTGAATGCCATGAAGGGTCTTGGTGAGAAGATTGAAGACGTATTTTTAGTTCAGAAGATTTTAAGATCTCTACCAAATAGATTTAATCCAAAAGTTTCTGCAATAGAAGAACTTAATGATCTTAAGACTTTGTCTATTAATCAACTTCTAGGAATTCTAACTGCTTATGAAATGAGGATTAGTAAGGATAAACCCACCTCTAGAGAAGCGTCATTTAAAGCAGATAAGAATGAGGATTCCGAGACTAATGAAATTGAAGCAAAATTTGCGAGAAAACTAAAGAAAGGATCAAGCAAGTACCAAGACAAATTGCCCTTCAAATGTTTTAACTGTGGAAATATAGGTCACTTTGCATCTAAGTGTCCACACAAGAAGAAGGACCGGAACTCTGAAAGTGAAGAGAAGTACAAATCCAAGAGATTTGGTAAAAATAAAAGTTTGTGTAAACAATGATGACTCTTCAGGGGACACAGATAGTGATTCTTCTTGTGAAGATAAGGTTAATGAATTTATGCTTATGGCCAAAGAGGATTATGATAATAAAAACACAGGAAGTGATGATAATGATGAAGAAGTCATGGTTGACTTGGAAGGAGAACTGATCAGTGCCCTAGAAGAAATTGCTAGACTCAGATTTAAGAAGAAAAAGAAAAAACAATTGCTGATACAGTTCGAGAAAGACAATAAAAAACCTGATGAAGACTTTGCCCTGCTAAAAGTGGAATTAGAAGAGGCAAAGAAAATAGAGGACATTATGAAACAACAATTATCAGAGAAGAAGGCAATATGTGAAGCCTTGGAAGAAGAGGTAGTAAAAACCAGGAAAGAGATGGAGAAGTTTAAAGTATTATATCTCCAAAATCTTTCAAGCATTAAAGCCTTAGCAGAACTAAATGACATTCTGAACAAACATAGATCTCCTTTGTTGAAGACTGGTTTAGGTTATGTAAGTGGTTCAAGCAACAAAGAGCCATAAAGCAAATCAAGTTCCAAGTCAGCAGACAATCAGACCATGTGAGTACTCTGCCACCCAAAATTATTAAAGACAAGATGATCCATGATAAAAAAACAAAGATATCAGATGATGGGGCAACAAATGCCAAGAAGAAGGCCATTCTTCAGGTATCAAAATTTCTTCCATGGTTACGGCTTTTACTGCTCTAATTTTGGTCATAAGATTGTAAATTGTCAAATTAAGTTTAGAGACATGCAACTAAGGAGATCAAGAAATAAGCAATCTTTGCAACATAGAATTAAACAACCAATGAGTAGACAAAGTTGCACCAATCACTTTTACCTATTGAACAATGAGCTCGAATGCTATAACTGTCATAACTTCGGCCACAAAGCTGCAAACTACCATATGAAGAATTACAAAGCAGATCTAAGGATAAAACCCTTAGCCAGAAATGCCAACACACGGAAAAAGAAAGATAACGAAAAATGTGGTCTAGTACTTTCAACTCAAAAACAAAAAGACCCCTGGTATATAGACAGTGGATGTTCCAAACACATGATTGGAGACAAGGATAAGTTTATGTCTATAAGTAAAAGCAAAACAGGAAATGTGACCTTTGGAAATGATGAACCAGGTAAAATCAAGGGTAAATGGATTGTGAGTTTGAGTAATGGTAAAGGAAAATCCTAGGATGTTCTGCTTGTAGATGGTCTGAAACATAATTTTCTTGTGACAGAGGATGTGAAGTGGTGTTCACTTCCAAAGATTGTAAGATAAAGTCTGTCAACTCAGGACAAGTGGTGGCTAAAGGCATAAGAACAGATAATAATGTATATGTGCTGAAAGAAGATAGAGAAGAGTGTCATCTAAGCAAACATGATGAAAGTTGGTTATGGAATAGGAGACTTGGACATCTAAACTTTGACCACTTAATCAAGCTCAAAAATCTTGAGGTAGTAAAAGATCTTCCACGAATATCAAAGCCACAAGATTCTGTGTGTAAATCTTACCAAGTAGGAAAGCTAACCGGAACATAGTTTAAATCCAAGAGCTCTACCTCAACAGAGAAACCACTCCAATTAGTTCATATGGATTTATGTGGACCATCAAGATAGGAAGGCACATGGAAGGAAAACTACTTCATGTTGATCATTTATGATTACTCCATACTCACTTGGGTTGCTTTTCTCAAAGAAAAAGATGAAGCATTTGAGAAATTTAAAATATTTAAGGCTTTAAATGAGAATCAAACAGACAAAAGATTAAAGGTTGTAAGATTAGACAGAGGAGGAGAATTTATGTCAAGTGATTTCAAGGAATTCTGTGATAAACATGGTATCAAAAGAGAATACACAAACCCAAGAACTCCACAACAAAATGGAGTGGTTGAGAGGCAAAACAGAATAGTTCAGGAAATGGCCAGGTCAATGATGAATGAGAAGAATATTGGTCAAACCTACTGGGTAGAAGCAATACACACAACAATCCATATTCTTAACAAAGCTCATCTCAGACCACACATTGACAAGACACCTTGTGAACCGTGGTATGGAAGACTTGCTTCAATCAAACACTTCGAAGTCTTTGGGAGTAAGTTCTACATAAAGAATAATAATGAAAATCTTGGCAAGTATGATGACAGGGCTGATGAAGGCATCTTCTTAGGGTATGCTACAAATATTAAAGGACATAGATGCTATAATAAGAGGCTGCATAAATTAGTTGATTGTATTGACATAAAAGTTGATGAAGGATTCCCAGTAAGAGAGGTGAGCAATATTGAATCAACAACAGAGGATATAGTTGAAGTTGAAGATAAATAGGTCCAAGAATCATAAAAAGAAGACTTGGAGTTAGATGAAGATACAAATACTCAGTTAGACTCAAATCAACAGACAACATTAAATCCTTCCTCCAGAATTACTCAAAAGAATCATCCTGCAAGTCGGGTAATTGGTGAGAAAGACAAAGGTGTACAAACCAGGGGAAGGATAATCGAAGACACCGAGCAATCACATATAGCCTTCATATCCATGGTGGAACCCAAGAACTTTAATGAAGCTAGTAAAGATGTAAATTGGTTAAAATCAATGAATGAGGAACTGGATCAGATTGGGAAGAACAATACTTGGGAGCTTGTTCCTAGACCTGCGGATAAGAATGTAATTGGCTCCAAATGGGTGTTTAAGAACAAAATGAATGAACAAGGACAAATTGTTAGGAATAAAGCCAGATTGGTCTGTAAGGGGTATGCACAAGTTGATGGACAAGATTTTGATGAAACCTTTTCACCAATGGCAAGATTAGAAGCCATCAGAATGTTTCTTTCCTATGCATGTCATAAGAACTTTAAAGTATATCAGATGGATGTTAAGTCAACATTTCTTAATGGAGATCTAGAAGAAGAAGTATATGTGGAGCAACCTGAAGGATTTTCACTGACAGATAATCTTGACTATGTCTGTAAGTTGAAAAAGGCATTATATGGACTGAAACAGACACCATGAGCCTGGTGTTATAGACTGGACAAATTTCTACAGGACAAAGGGTTCAAGAAAGGTATTGTTAACAATAATCTATACATTAAGTCTGAAGGTGATGATTTATTAGTTGTTTTGGTTTATGTAGATGACATTATTTTTGGATGAACTATTGACCCTTCAATTCAGTGGTTTGCTAATTCAGTGCAGACTGAGTTTGAGATGTCCATGATAGGAGAACTGTCATATTTTCTTGGTTTACGAATCAATCAGAGTTCTGCAGGGATATTTATCTCTCAAGAAAAGTATTTAAAGGAGATGTTAAAGAGGTTTCAGATGGAAGATTTTGCACCTGTGAGCACATCTATGGTGGTTGGTTGCAAGCTCAGTAAAGATGATATTTCACCTGATGTTGATCAAAGAACATATCGATCAATGATAGGCAGTATTATGTACATCACAACATCTCGTCCCGATATAATGCAAGTTGTTGGAATGGTAGGTCGTTATCAGTCTGCTCGTAAACAAATTCATTTAGCAGCTGTCGAAAGGATATTCAAATATTTGAAGGGTACAATGACTTATGGTCTCTGGTATCCTAAAAATAATAATTTTCAATTAACTACATATTCAGATGCTGATTGGGCAAACTGTTTGGATGATAGAAAGAACATCAGTGGAGGTGCATTCTTCTTAGGTGATTCGTTAGTAGCATGGCTTAGTAAAAAGCATGGATCTATTTCATTATCAACTAAAAAGGCAGAGTACATTGTTGTTGCTACTTGCTACACTCAGATCTTATAGATGATACAAGCACTTGCAGATTTGAAGGTAACTTATATTGATCCCATTCCACTTCACTGTGATAACACCAATGCCATTAATGTCTCGAAGAATCATGTTCTCCTTTCAAAGACGAAGCATATGCCAATAAAGAATAATTTTCTCAAAGAGCAGGTGACAAACAAAGTTGTTTAGATGAATTATATTCCTTCCACAGAACAAATTGCAGACATCTTTACTAAACCCTAGCCAAGACACCATTTGGATATCTCCGTCAGAAGCTGGGTGTCATCTCTTCTCTCACCTATGAGAGTCCATCTTGTCAGGGGGAGTATATGTTGGTTGAATATCTGATACCTTCGAAGAGTACTGCAACAACTCAGGTGGAGCTTGTTTTCTTTGACATTGATGTCAAAGGGGGAGAAAAACGTGTTGTCTGTATGCTATAGTTGGAGGTCTAAGCAAAATAGTGCAGCCTTTCAGGGTTGTCGTTAATGCCAAAGGGGGAGATTGTTGGCATGTTTGTAGAAAGAATGTGCTTGTCATTGATGGCAAGAACAACAACGAACCAAACCTTGAGAGCGTAGAAGACGAGAAAGCTCATAAGAGATAACAGTTTCCAGAAGTGTAGACTAGGTCCAAGAGACGAACTCACAGGAGGAGAAACTTAGAAAACCTTCTAATTCAGAGAGATTAGAAGCTCACGAGGAAGAGCGACAGTGGCTGTTGGATCACTGATCCAGAGGACCAACAACCGTCGGATTGAATTAATGGAAGGATAGGATAAGCGGGGAAAAACGATCGAGAATTCGATCATCTGAATTTCGATCAGTCGTCAGATTGATTTAAGTGGAAGGACAGGATTAGCAAGAGGCGTTGATCTAAGATCTTGATCAATGAACAACATTCGTTTCAAGTCTAAATATGTGAGGAGGTTGCGCTATGGAGAAATCACTTCGAGAGTTTCAGTTTGAGATCTGAAATCCTCGAAGTTCGGAGTGCCGGAGAGTCGGAGTAAATGTCAGTCGTCAGATCATTTTAAATTGGAAGGACATGATAAGCTAGAAAAACAGCATCGCAGAAAGATCGAGTCGTCAATCTAAGAACATGATCGATGAACAACATTTAGTTTGGGTATAAAAGTTGTGAGGAGGTTACTGTTCGGGGAATCTCACTTCGAAAGAATTGGCGACTTGAAAATTCGAAATATCTGAAGTCCCAAAGGCCGAAATCCCGAAGTGAATGGGGATTCACGTCAGCAAGGACACATGGCGCAATCAGACAATGACAAGTGTCAAGTTGATTCAACATTTTAGGTACATGCAAATCACAAATCTGAGTGACATGTGGCAACTATTAGGCTCATGACATGTCATCAAGTGACGTAAGTGATGTCACTCCAGGAATTTTACTTTGGAAGCTTTACCACCAACACTTGCCCAAAGTTTTGAAGTCCCGAAGTGGTTTGGGGTCGTCCATCGTCGAGGAGGACAGGTGGCACAAGATCCACAACTTCGGAAGTTTGTGGATGGGGAGAACGTGAAAATCACCGAAGACAAATCTCGATCGTTGATCATCAAGGGGAGTACGTGTCAACTGATTTGAGATTTTGAAGAAATCTCACTTCAAGGATTTCTAGTTGAGACTTGAAAATTCCAAAGTCTGGAGACGCGAAAGGATCGTGACCGTTGATCCTAAAGGGACATGCGTCATTGAATTGTCAGCTCTAGGAAAAAGCAAAGGAAGGTTGAAAGGGTTGGAAAGTTGAGATTTCTGAACCTCGAATACCCTAAGGGATTGTGGCCGTTGATTCGAGAAGACCACACGTCGTTAGATCGTGGACTCCGAGTGAAATGCTCCGGGATCAAGCGGAGTTTGAGAATCTAGATTCCCGAAGCCCGAAAGGCGAAATCGATCTCGTCCGTTTGTTTGGAGTGGCACATGTCACTTGGTCGTTAAGACTAAGGATCACGCGTGGATGTAGGAAAGAAAGGAAGAAAGGAAGATAGATCGGAGCCGTTGATCGAAGGAATTTGTTAGAGATCACGAGATCGACGATCATGCTCTATTGCGGGGCCAAAACATGCTCAGGTCTTAATTTTTCGTGAGTGGACCGCAATTGAAACCACAATTTTGGAGAAAGGGTACGTGGCAGCTGGAGATGTATTGTGGGGAGAAAAGCGATTGATCTCAAACCACTCTTGAATGCACCCGCAATCATTCGGTTACACAAGGACGTAGCCCAAGGTCACATGCGACAGGGGGCTAACGAGAAGAGAGCTCGCGCTCACAATCGTGTGGTCACATGAAGTTCATCTCCCAAGGTCATATCGAAAAAAAGGAGCCAATGCTCGTTAGACCAAGATCGCAAAGTGCCTTTTGAATAGGCGTCTGGTCACTGCCGGTGGTCACGTGAAGGAAAGAGATTATAAGCCAAAGACACCAAAAATGACTATCAGAGAAGGCGAAGAGTTGCGATTGCCAGAGAAACCAAAGAATCTCAGGATAACGCCCACTGATGATGAACCGATTCTGGATAACCATGAGAGAAGATGAAGAGTTCGAATGATGATCATGCAGATGACTCGGCGTGTGAAATACATGCAGAACAGAGAAGATAGTGTGCATTTTTGGGGGTGATGTATGTATGTAGGAAGTGATGCAGTGCATGATCTGAAGGGAAGATCAAAGACACAGCGAAAAGAATGAAGAGGCAACATAGAGCATAAAAGGGATAAGATGAGATGAACTGGTATGTGAAAGACGATGCAAGCAACAACAAGACACTGATGCGGGCAGAGCAGAGCAGTGTAGCAGAACAATGATGAGACTGGTAAGCCTTTGATAAATACTGTATCACTGTAATAAATTTCATAAAGCAAAGATTTATATTTCAGGGTGGTAGGGAGGTGTTAGGGAGTACTGTTGTCCTTAGAGTTTCAAGTGGGTGCTTGAACACAGGGAGTTGTAGCTTCTATCAGGTTGCAGCCAGAAAAACGAGGGTGGTAGGGTGGTGCAAGGGAGAAGCATTGTTTTCTGTTATACAGGTTGGTGCCTGTGTGACTGGAAGTTGGTGCTTCCATCTAGTTGGTGCTGGAACACTCAGGGAGTTGGTTCTTCCTTCTAATGGGTGCTAGAGAAACCAGAGGGTTGGTGCTCTCAACAAGTTGCAGCTTGTTAAAGAAGAGGTTGTAGCCTCATTTTGAGTTGGTGCTCAAAGATTGATGATGTACATAACATAAAACACTGCCTATCATTCCAAGAAGAAGAGGTTTTCTCCCTTTATGGGTTTCCTCACGAATATCTGTCTCTGTGTATATCATGTGTGTGATTGATGTTTATTATTCATGTTGTTTATGACTTGCATAATCTTGATGATCACTTGAAGAAGGTTAATAACAATTTAATTGGCATAAAATTGTTTAAGCACAGTAACAACTGATTCACCCCCCTCTCTAAGTTGTCTTAGTATTTCCAACAGTTCAAACCCATGTGGCACGGTCCCTATATCGTGCGAGGTTTCATAGAAAAAAGAGCCTATGAATTAGAATATTATGAAGGGAACATGCTGGTTGAGCCCACAAATGGGCTCTATTTGAAAATATATTATGCTTGAGCCCCAAGCTTGGGCGTAACTCTTTGTATACTAATGTATTTTAGTGTATATATATTTTCCCTTTGTTTTTATCTTCATCTTGTTTATCAAGTTTTCCCTTGGTTAACAAATATCAACGGAGTCTTCGGTCTACTTAGGATTCGTAGACGGATCCAGTCGTCATACACGGAACCTGGCTTTTTCCGCTTGGGTTTTTTACTCACCCGAGGGTCTACTGGTGTCTTTAGGTGGCGTTTTCCTAGGGCCATCCACGAATAATGTGGTTGGGTATAATGTTGTTATAGAACTTTTACGCGATGCCATTTCACGTGGTATTCACTCATTAGAAGTTTGCATGGACTCCCAATTAGTAGTATGTCAGTTGAATGACAGTTACCCTATGCGAGACCCTACTCTACTCTGACGATTTTTTCAGGTACGACTTTTAGAACGACATTTTGATTTGATTACTTATCATTACATACCTAGAAGTTCTAATTATGTATCCGATGCATATGCTAATTTTGTTTTAGAATGGAATTTGTCACCTAACTAAAGAAGAGAAAACACTTTCATCAATGTACACATTTTAACATAAGTAAAGCTGAAGATCAATGTTTTTATATATATTTCATCTCTCCAAAAAATATGATGTTATAGTACAAAATTGGGGTTGACACCCTCAAAATACATATACGACTGATCATACAATAGTCACGACATTTATTCCTATGGCTCTAGATGTGTGTTATGATAGCATATTATGGCGTTTGTGAGACGCCGAAAGAGTCGTACCCAAGCACGAGGCACACCTACCACCTGCCGCTGCATCACCTCCGACAGATCCTCCACCTGAACCATGGGAATCCTCTGCATCAAACAAGATAGGTTTCCCTGCACATTTTGAAGCACTCTATCAACACTCCCTCCAGTAGCCTCATCCCCCCAGTGCCTCCGCTGGTGTCATGGAAGCCCGTCTGGCCGTCGTGGACCTACGTCTGCGTCACATACATGTTTAGTTAGTACTTGATATCATCCAAAAATATTTTTGTTTTCTTATACAAAAATACAAAAAGAATGAAATATTCAAAAAAATTTGACATACCCATGTCTCCATAGGAACCTGGTGGTAATGACATGTCCAGATCTCCTTTGAAGTCAATCCCTGTGTAAGGGTAGTCCTCTAGAACCATCACCTGCCGACTCCACCAAAATAAAAACTCATAGTTGTAGGGTTTTGGCACCCTACCACCCCCCTACCGCCTCATCACCTTGGTCCACCGTGCCATGGCTGGATCGCGAGGTCCATGCGGAACAATATCAACTCTAGGGCCCAAGTGATCTGGATTTATGTAGGAACACAATGAAATACAGAAATACACATAAATGCAGAGATGCAGCGGAAATAAGACTTCATTTCATTAATAACAAATGACTGAAACATGCTTACAGACAGAATGGAAATAAACTAGCTAGGACGCTGGTAGCTTATCTCTGAGAAGAGATGTGGCGGCTACTGGCCTCTGAACTACCTGTTACAATGAGGCTCGAAGGCCTGTGTATTACTGAGAAACAATGGAAAACCCTAAACATCCAAAAACCTAACCCTAGGAGATGAAACGCCAGAATATGGGCCCCGTTGGGGTAAATTGGTACATCAATTTCACAGGGTCGTAACTTTGGCATACTATCTCCGTTTGACGCACATGATACATCGTTAGAAAGATGTATTCGAGGAATACACTGTTAACAATGAATATCAAGTCAGGAACAAACTCATATTTGCAGAAGCATTGATGCCCAAAAAACATCATTTAGGGACTCAAAACAGCTCTAGAAGTTCAGGACCCGAAGAACTGCTAAAAATAGTAAATTGTGCTACAATTAAGGAAACTGAAAAACTGAAAGAAAAAATGGTGTGGGTCCAAGTGGAATAAGCAGG
>JASDQU010239509.1:0-11290 GCA_032191745.1 Picea mariana
AGACCCTTGTTGGTCTAGCTTCCGCCTCAATGGTGGCGGGGGTGGCTCCAGTATAACCGGCGGCAGGCCCAGAAGCCTTCGTGACCGGCGGAGCTCGGGATCCTCCACTGTGTGAGAAGATCCAAGACACGCTAAGGTATTCTATACGTTCAAACAGTAACACACTCTAAAAAAGAAGCCCCTAAGAGATAAGTCAAGCAAACACTAAACTAGTTGGAAGAACAGTTACAACAACCAACACTAAAGCAACTTACCGGTGCAAGTGAAACTCGAACACGGAAGCACCCTCTGGGTATACTCTGCAAAGCGTGGCCCGATGTCTGTCCTAGGTATCGCGGTATACCCCCGCAGTCACCTGTGTATGTCCCTAAAAATATTGGCAACTAGTTTGCCAGCACGCGAACAATCACCAGGCGGGTACAGTCGAAAGTCGAGTAGACCATAATGAGCAGGGTATCAAGCCCGAAACCTGTCAAGGGTATTGAGAGAAAATGGTCCGGAAGACAACTGAGGACCTCGAACGGATTCGAGACCCACGAATCCCTGTGGCAAATGCAAATGATGGAATCCCAAAACAAGCCCTCGATATGTGTTCTCCACTACGCTTGGTCCGACTTTGGAGGGGTTATCTCCGCTACCTTTCCGCACGCGACCTTGTGTTTATCCCCTGTGTTAGAGGGGGGTCTCGGATGACTTCCACGAAACTAGACTTCTACACTCCCTATCACAGACTCTAATGTTTGGTTTTGAGTGGCCTTGGAGAGTTTCCTCTCCAACCTAATCCAAGGCCCTAGTCCTGAACTAGTGTATGAACCCTACAAACAAAAAGTCTAATAGATTTTAAATTAACGTTGCTTTTATGGGTTTTCTTACGTCACGGGGTACGAAGGTGAAACTGATGATGTGTAAAGACTAAAAGCAAAAACAAATGAAAAAAGATGGAAACAAAAGACTTTTACTAAATGCAAAATCTTCAACAACTTTTCACAAAGAAAGATTTCTTTTTCTTTTCAATTTTTCTAAGATTTTATGCAACAAACATAAAGGAATTTCGCTCGACTACGAGCTACTTATGCTCTAAATGCACTGCAAAAATTTATGAACAAAAAGACTTCTCCCTAGCTATTGATGCAGAAACACAATCTTCAAACAAAGAAGAAAATGAAAAGATTTTTTTTTTTTCTTTTTTTTATTTATTTAAGTGCTAATCAAGCAACAAAGGGAAAATACCGACAAACACAAAACCAAGAAAGATGAATTCTGGCTTAAAGCGCAGATCGCAAAGAATCAAAGTAAAGGCACACAATGGCGATAAAGAAAACAAAGACTCTTAAGCTTGCCTAAAAACCATAAAACAAAATTTTTCTTTTTATATTTTCTTGTCAACTATCAACTAAGAAAAAACAGCCTAAAGGTAAGAGGACCTAACCTACTCACTATTCAACCCCTAGAATCAAACACCTGAGAGGAATACTTCTCATCAAATGAGGGGATGACTGCCCCACGTTGACCGAAAAGTAGCCTATCAAGCACACCTCTGTCACTAAAACAGCACGCGTGCAAACGCGTGCTGAGCTTAAACAGGCAACGTGTACACGCGGTCTAACCTTGTAAAGGCCGCGTGTATGTATAAATTCTAAGACAAAAATAAACACAGGCATCCCAAACCAGGAAAAGGCCTCTGGTATTGATAACCAGGGTCTCTTAAAGGCTTGGATGCTTCTTCTAATCAGAAAAGAAAAATAATTGCAAGGAATAACAAAACACAAAAGACCAACTGAGACAGGACTGTGAACCAGCAAGACTCAAACAGGATCCAGAAAACCCCCTGAGAATGTAGAATTCTAATAGGGAAGAGGAGGAATGCCTCTCAAGTTCTCTGAACTCCTACACACTACTGAAACCTCTACAGTTAACGTTCACACGCGGGCTGTAAAAGGTTAGGGCACGAGCACACGCATGCAGGCCTTCTGCAGGTCACGTGTACGTCTGTGTGTCCCGACAATTACCGTCAAGCAACAGTCAGGGAAAACTAATATAAAGAACCAAGCTCCCTGCTAGCTCAGGCCTTACAGAAAAAGACAGGCAAAGAAACAGAAAATCTAATCTCTTAAACTACCCAAAAACCTCAACTAAATCCGAAAACCCTAAAAGGTATCTTCCCCAGTACGGTCGCCAACTCTGTTGTTGGGAAAAATACCCTACGGACTAGCAAACTAGGGTCAAACTTGCATGAAGATTTTGACCATAAGGAAATGACTTTTTAACCTACCACCCAAAACTTAAACCCCTCTTTCACGATACATGCATGGAAAGGAACTACTAACCTTTTTACTGATGTTTGGTGTAGATCCTCCTTTGAGCTTTTGACCGCTTGCTTGCGCTGCTCCTTCCAAAGTTAACCTGCAATCAAGACAAACAACTACGCATGCATGCTATTTTTCTACTTGAGGGTTAGAAATTAAGCATAAATTACACAAACCATAGATAACTCATGCATTGGGACGGGAAAAGTATTCTTTTATTATTTGAAAAATGAATCAACTTACAATCAAATTCAAGACCGGCCATCGCTCCTTGATCCTGATCCTGGGCTCCTCCTCTTCTTTTGTCCTCCAACTGATTTGCGTTAATTCTCCTTAGGCTTGAGGAAAGGCTAAAGGGTTGGGACAATGGATTCGACAAATGGGCAGAGTTTCTTCACTATAATTTTCCTCCTCCAAATGGTACCCCTACCCCTTCTTTTATAGGCTAGAAGGAGCTAGGGTTTTGGACGAACTCTCAGCCATGCATGGTCGGGAGTTTCAGCTAATTGACCCATAGCTTTTTGTCCCATCGACAAATTTCCTATTTTTGTGTTTTGTTAGGTACACGCGGGCTGTAGTGGGCCTGCCAGCGTGTACACGCGTGCAATAATGGGTTAGGGCGCGTGGGCCTTGACCCAAGAGGATTTTCAAGGATGTTGTTCAAGAGATGTTTTGGCAATGAAGGGATATGAGTTGGCCTGATGCCAGGTAAGCATGTGTGGTGCAATTTAGGGTTATAACAGATTTGATCTATTTATGTGTTCACGAGTCATGATATTGTTTAATATAGTATCTCTGGGTGCAACCACACATTCGACCACTACCTTAAGGTGCCCCCATGGATCCAGGTAAAGCCCTCACGAGAATTTAACCTTGCCCAACAGTGAAAAACTCCTTGATTTCCACCATTGGATTCAACCCCTTTGGGCGTGTCTTCTTATTTCATTAAAAGTGCATCTTCCACCTGATTTTGTTTCCTCCTTTGTAGATAATTTCAAATTCATAACATAGCATCTTTGTAGCCATTTTTTTTTCTCTTATGAATATAATTTTTGTTCCAATAAGTACTTCAAACCATTATGATATTATTTTCCCTTGAAGCGTCTTCCTATTAGGTAAGGGTGAAATTTACTAACTACATGTAATATGGCCAACATGTCCTTTTCATAAATGGGTTTGAGCAAGTTCTTTCCTTTAAGTTGGTGGATTCTAAAGGAAAGGGGCCTTCCTTCTTGCATTCAAATTTCACCAATGCCATGCCCCATGGCATCACATTCCACAATAAAGGATTTGTGAAGTCAAGTGTGGCCAAGATAGGAGTTGTACATATAATATCCTTATTTTTTCCAAAATCTTTTATTGCTTCTCAAGTCCAAGAAAATACCTCCATTTTTAATAATGTTGTTAGAGGTGTTGTTATTAGACCATAATTCTTGACAAAATTGCATTAATAGCCCATAAATCCTAAGAATCCTCTAAGATTCCTCAAGGTTTTGGGAACTGGGCATTCTGTCATAGCTTTAATTTTGTTAGGGCCCACTTTGAAACCTTCATGAGATACAATATGACCTAAATATTCCAATTCATGAAGCACAAATGTACACTTGGAAGCCTTTGCATATAGCTTTTTCTCTTCCAATAGTTTTAAGACTATGTCAACATGTTGTACATGTTCTTCCTAAAGTAGATTAGTATATCATAAAAAAATACTAACACAAATTTTCTGAGGAAGGGTTTGAAAATAGAATTCATCAAGATTTGAAATGTGGAAGGTGCATTAGTAAGGCCAAATGACATAAATAAAAAAATCACAATGACCTCCATGTGTTCTAAAGGCTGTTTTGGGCATGTCTTTTTTCCTCATTTTGATTTGATGATATCCAGAACAAAGATCCAACATGGTCAATAAGATTGCTCCTTGCAATTCATCTATTAATTCATCAATGACTAGAAATTATGGGAAACTTATCTTTAATGGTCATTTTGTTGAGCTCTCTATAATCTAGACGCATATGCCATGAACCTTCCTTTTTCTAAACTATCACCACTAGTGAACAAAAATCACTTTGGCTAGGTTGAATGATGCCAACCTATAACATTCCTTGAACCATACACTTAATATCACTCTTTTGTGCATATGGGTACCAACAAGGCTTGATGTTAATTGACACACTTCTTGGTTGCAAATGAATAGCATAGTCATGATTCAGAGCAGGGGGGATACCTTTAGGAATGTCTCCAAATACCTTGGAATAATCATTGATAACTTTTTGGAGATCCAAAGAAGCAAAGGGTCTATATGTTTGAACATCTAGTGAGCACAATTATGTAATTACAACATGGTGTCCCTTTTTCAACAATTTTGTCATGTTGTTAGAGCTTATCACTTTAGAGGGTTTACCTTGGATACCTCTAAGTTCAATTTCCTTCCCTTTCGAGGAAAATCTCATGAAAAGTTCCTGAAAATTAAGAGCCATTGTTCCCAATAATTGTAACCATTGGACCCCTAATACAACATTAACACCACACATTTGGATTGAAATCATGGGACTATCCAATAAATACCCCTCCTCTCCCCCCCTCCCCATAGTGAGCTTAATACTATGGCACTTCCATGAACACTTTATGGTACCTCCATCTACAATCACTACTTGAAACTCTAGTGCTATATATAAAGCAATTAACAAATTTGGCTAATTTGCAATCAATGAAGTTATGAGTACTACTAGAATCAATCAACACTATTACCTTTTTCTTTTTGATATATCCTCCTATCTTGAATGTTTGAGGAGTGTTGATGCTAGTCAACGCATGACAAGATATGGTTGGCGTAGTCTMTTCTAGTTCTAGATCTTATGATGGTTYCAGTTCYYGATCTTCTTCCTCTTCACAATYCATCTACAGTAATTTCCTCTCATWGCATTTATGCCCCTTAATGTACTTCTTGTCACAATTGAAACATAGTTTCTTTGTTCTTCTTTCATCCATTTGTTGAGGTTTCAACCTTGTAGGTTGAGTGAGGTTAGGAGAGGGAACATGGTTCTYTCTATAGTTGTTAGTGGCCACCCTTCTAGTAGCCATATTTTTATTTTCAACTTTCCTTGCCACACTAAAAGCATGCTCTAGGGATTTAGGTTCCAAGAGATGCCCCTAATGTTGAATTCTCTCCTTTAAAGTACACATAAAGAGATGTAACAAATTATCCYCTGGAATGTTCTTTACTTTGAGAATCAACTTTTGAAATGGTTGAATGTGCTCCATAATTGGARCTCTTTGCTAGAGATTTATGAATTGACTAAAGAATGTGTTACTCTTAATATCCTYGTAAYRTGTTGTCAATCCATCMATAAAAATGGACCAAGAGACAATATAATCCTTTTTTTCATTCACAAAGCCATTGGTACTAAACAAAATGATCAAGTTCTAAATACAAGGATGCAAGAGTTAACTTTTGTTAAGTTGTAGCTTGGGTGTAGTGATGGGTCCCTATTTTGTCATATTTTTTACCATGTTTTTTCCTTTTTCCCTACATCCTTTTGCCATGATTTATCCTCATTATTGATCCTTTCCTTACCAGAGTTGGTACATTTTCACAAAGGTACTATTTCTATCATTACTTGGCATTTCATTGAATTATGTTGATGCACTAGGAGGATTTCATATATTTTGTTTCTAACTTGTAGATTGAGAATGCTACATATTGTGCTACAGGTCATATGTTGCAGATCTAAGTTTCAACTTACCAACTCCTATTTCTAACTTAGGAACCATTTCCATACATCCACGAGTTCCATCCAATACATTTCATATGCTATGGATCCGAGAACTATGGTTCTTACACATCATATGCTACCGATCCATGAACTCTTGTTGCCACATGTTCATTGCTGCAAATCTATGTGACACCTTTTCTACAAATCCATTGCTACAAAACTGTGAAGTAAAATGCAGGTTTTATGAACTCATATAGTTGTTGTAGAACCTGTGAACACTGTGTTGGAATGCCATAAACAAGAAATTCCATTATGAAATAAATGATAATCATCAATTAGTTATTTGAAATCGTTGTTTTAGATATGTTGTTTGCTTTGCATACTAGATTCCAATTATATGCTTGTCATGCTTATGGAACCAACAACATATCACACTCATGAACAAAGGTCTTACTCTCCAAAATAAGTTTGCCATGCTTCTAGAACCATGTATCATATACATGAATCAACTTGGTTGAATCTAACTCTAAAAAGTGAAATATATGCAAATAATGTTGCAACGATTTCGTACTAGATTCCAATTATATGCTTTTCATGCTTCCAAACCAACGACATATCACACTCATGAATGAAGGTCTTACTCTCCAAAATAAGTTTGTCATGCTTCTACAACCAACCATGTATCAGATACATGAATCAACTTGGTTGACTGTCAATTGAATGTCAATCTGAAAAGTGAAATAGATGCAAAGAATGTTGAAATGATTTCGTTATTGGATTTCTTTTCCCAATTTGCAGTTTCTCCTCCAATCATTTCCATCCATTAAAATATCATTCTAGAAGATGGTTATTATTGATATTTCCATCCATAAAGTTATTCAAATTTGATTTTATTAAATTTATGGAGTTTCATTGCATATTATTCAAATTTGAATTTATTAAATTTATCATTTAAATTTATGGAGTTTTATTGCATATTAAATTTGTTATTCAAATAAAATTATTCAAATTTGATTTTATTAAATTTATCATTTAAATTTATGGAGTTTCATTGTATATTAAATTTGTTATTCAAATTTGATTTATTAAATTTATTATTTAAATTTATGGAGTTTTATTTAAATTTAAATTTGTTATTCAAATTTGTTGAGTTCCATTGCATATTAAATTTGTTATTCAAATTTGATTTTATTAAATTTATCATTTAAATTTATGGAGTTTCATTGTCTATTAAATTTGTTAAATCAAAATTATTATTTAAATTTATGGTGTTAAATCAAATTTATTATTTAAATTTATGGAGTTTTATTGCATATTAAATTTAAATTTGTTATTCAAATTTGTTGAGTGAAATTAAAAAAAAATCAAAACATTTTAAATATTTTAGAAATTATTGAAGGAACTTGTATGAATAACTTAATTTTAATGATTATTAAAATATTTTTTTTTTTTTTTTAAATTTTAGTTTAAATGTGAATTTTGGATTCATTTACATCCAATAAGGAATCATTTTAGCCAATGACTATGGATAAGTTTATAAAAAGATATTTTGTGGTAAACAACACCACACACACATATATATAACTCAAGTTTATTTCATATTCTCTTGAATATACACTAAAAATATATTTAATTAGCATTTAATGTAATGGATTTAAAACTAGGGTTTCCACAGATTTATTTTCCCTAAGAAATGTATGACATCACTTATGTGTGGATCTAGCCCCCTCTGAATTGATTTGATGGATGACAATGAGGAATCGTTGGATTTTACGGAGAACCCACTTCAAGGAATTAATATCTTCTCCTCGTCGGTCACTTTTTATGCCTCAATTCATGATGAACGCTCACACCTCCTTTACTCACTCCTCAACCATGGATGTGCATGTTCCCCTTCTTCTAGATCAAGTTCCACTTCTCCTCATCATTGTGATGGGACAACCTATCTTCCGCCCTTAGGTGATTTTATGTACCCACACTAGTCGTCATATCGTGCATGATCTATCAAATCTATACCATTTTCCCTTGTGGATGATCGATATACTCTCCCCACAAACCCTCATGATGTTGATGTTGTTGTGGATCTCCAGTACCTACCACCTTCATCCTCTCAATTCTTGGAGCTGATATCCACAACGCCAGATGGATTTATCAGTAATTTTCTCTTTGAAGATCTATTTCATGCGCACCTCCCAAGATCTCTATCCCCAACAACCTCTATTCCCAGATCTACTGACATGGAGGAAAATATGAAGACTTGACGATGGCTTAAGTGGAAGGCATGTATCACTAGTTTGGTTCTCGAAGAAGGAATCCAACTTAACGATATTGCCAATATGCAGCAGGAAACCCTAGTTGGTCTTTTTTCCAGTAAGTGATTGTCAACAAACACCCTCCAACGATGGTCCTCTCATAAATTTTCTTCTCTCTTGTGTTACAAACAAAAAAATTTGGTTATTTCCAAGGGTTGGATGGTGTGGATCGTTTGCTCGACATCATATAATGACAAAATCCTCTTTGGACGATGGTATTTTGGAGTTCAAGCCCTTTTCTTGAAGCGACAGTTAGTTGAATTTGATGCAACCATAGAACGTTTGGAAATCACCTCGGTCTAGTTTGACCTCCAATACCTACCCCTCATCTTCTGGTCTGATGAGGTGTTCATGGAAATTGGAAACTCGATTGGTTTCTTCTATGAATAAGATCAGTCCTTTCTCTCATCTGGATATATGGGTATGCTAGAATTCTAGTGGGTCTCAAGCTCACTTAAGGATTGGTAGAGAATATCTCCATATACTTCAATGGCTCCTCCATTAATCAGACCCTCAACTACGAAGATATTCCCTTTAAGTGCGGGTGATGCCACATCTATGGACATATACCAAGGGACTATACAAAAGCAGAGAATCGATTTCGATGGGTTATAAGGATCTCAGGGGGCTCGGAAGTGGTCATAAAAATTTCTTAGGATGATCGAAAGGGAATTTTTCCGAAGCAACACACCTCTCCTATAAAGACTATGGTTCTCCCTCTCCATGTGAGCACACCAACACCTCCTACCTCCATCGCTCTTCTAGAGGACTAGACAGGTAAGACTTATTCTCTTCCCCCTACTCACCTTTTGGATTCAAATTTTTGTTCTTATAGTGGCCCGTGGGACAGAACAATCTTCTGAGATCAGTGGAATTTCAGATACCACCTTTCTTTTGGGGTTGTCGGGAATATTTGGCTCACATGTTAACCCTTTAATTCCTATTATCCCTTCTTACCCCATTGACCCTTCCTCCACCGCCCCCCCCCGCCCTCCTCCCCCTCTCACTCCCCCAAAGTACAACCTTTTTTCCCTTTCCNCCCATCCCCCCTCATCCTTTCATGCTCTGCTGGGAGGCATGGGGTCCTTTGGGGAACTGGACCAAAAACCCTCTCAGAGGGGATGAAAGTTTTACATCTCAATATCCCCAAAACAAGCATCTTCTAAAGTTCGCGTTGATAGACATAAATCTCTCATTGGGGCCCTTAGAGCATCATCCCATGGCCCAATTGAAAAATGATTATTCTTTCTCATAATATTCATGGGCTAGCCAACCCTGCAAAAAAGTTATCCATAAAGCATTTCATTGATCTACACTCTCCCTCTATACTCCTCTTTCAGGTATCTTTGATCCTCAGATCTAAGTTCGTGGAATTCTTCTCTACCACATTTCCATATTGGGACTTCCTTTCTCTAGACACCAATGGAAAATCTAGCGGTATACTCATTGGGTGAAAGAAAAACTCTCTAAATTAGCTAAATTTTGACTTCCTTCACATTAATATACATGAGCCTTACTCAGAGAGAAAGGAATTCTGGAAAAATTTCTTCCTTTCCTCTATGATTTCTCGGGATCATGTCCTCATTAGAGAGGACCTAAATTTCACTTTAGAAGACTGTAAAATTTGGGGTTCTTCAACACATAATGACCCTCTATCTGAATTTTTCATTCAGAAGTTGGATGAAGCTATATTATTTGAAATTCGACCCACAAAATACACCCCCACTTGAAGGAACATGTGCTCAGGGAATGATAGGGTTAAAAAACATCTAAACAAATTTCCTTGTCAGAACGCCTATTACTTGGAAAGCTTCATACTAGAAAGTGGGTGGCCCCTGGTGGGATTTCTGATCACAACCCTATTATTTTGGAGATAGACCAAAAAAGGAAAAAATCCCCTAGTCCATTCAAATTCAATCCTTAGTGGCTTGAATCATAGTTGTACATTAAATCCATCAAAGAGAATTGTTCCCCCTACAATCCACATGTTCCATAATCTCTAACCATTCAATTTATGGAAAACCTAAAAAAGGAAAAAGAGATCTCCATCTCTTGGAATAAGAAGAAAAAGAAAGTGGAGGCCATATCCTTATTTGAAATTGAAGAAAAGATGAAGGCTTGGAAGGAAAAAGAAGCTTATGATCCCCCTCAACTGAGATGAAAGAGGAGTACAAGCTCTTGGACCTCAATAGGAGAAAAATCCTATTAAATAAAGAAAAAGAATGGAAAATGAGAAGTATATCCCTTTGGCTACAAGTTGGGGATGAAAACACTAAATTTTTCCACCACTTTGCAAATGGAAGGAAACTTTCCAATACAATTTGGTTTATTGACAGATTCAAGGATGGCTCTAAAGCTTCTTCATTTGAAGACATAGCTCAGGAAGGAATAACACATTTCAAATCCCTATTCAAAATTGACTCCAGGGCCAATATCGACTCTATTATTAGGGTTGTGGGGCTCTTCCCCATGTCCATAAGACCATAGGATAATAATAGTCTTACGGAGGATATCTCCATGGAGGAAATTAAGAAAACACTCCATGGTTTTCACAAGGATAAAATCTCTGGACTAGATGGATTCTCAATTGAGTTCTACATAGGATGCTCTGAGTTCACTGGAGAAGACCTCCTGAACCTAGTGAAATACACGAGGACTACAAGGAAGATTAATGCTCCCTTCAATGCCACTTTTATTGCTCTCATTCCAAAGGTGGGAATCCAACCAAATATGATCAATTAAGACCCATCTCCCTCTGTAAAAACATTTACAAAATTATATCCAAGATAATTTCTCATAGAATAAAATACCATCTGAGTGATAATATATCTACAGAGCAATTTAGGTTTCAATAGGGAAGGAAAATTCACCAGGAAATTGGCATTGCTTAGGAAGGTCTACACTCTATTCATATGCAGAGGTAAAGGGATATCACTTACAAAGTAGACCTCTCAAAAGC
>JASDQU010239511.1:0-16777 GCA_032191745.1 Picea mariana
ATTGTGTATATTCTAAGCATGTTGGTAATCACTTCATTTATGTAGTGTTGTATGTTGATGACATGTTGTTGGTAGGAAATAACATGGATGTTATCAAGGAGGTGAAATCGCAGTTATCCTCCAAATTTGACATGAAGGATCTCGGTGCTACTAACTTCATTCTGGGAATGGCAATCAAAAGAGATCATGAAAACAAGAAACTCTGGTTGAATTAGAGAAAATATGTTGAGACGATATTAAAGAGGTTTAATATGCATGGAAGTAAACTGGTCAAGGTTCCTATTCCTATAGGTGTAAATTTATCTGCAGATTAGTGTCCCAAGACACAAGAAGAAGAAGAGGACATGTCCCATGTTCTGTATGCCAGTACAGTTGGAAGTTTGGTGTATGCAATGGTCTGTACTAGATTGGACATTGCACATGCAGTGGGAGTTTTGAGCAGGTATATGTCAAAACCAGGGAAGGAGCATTGGACATCAGTAAAGAGGGTCTTCAGGTATTTGTGTGGCACTACCAATTATGGATTGTGCTACCAAGGAAGACTAGGATTGGACAGAGTGGTGGAAATACATGGATTTGTTGATGCAGATTGGGCTGGAGATCTGGATGACAGAAGATCTACAAGTGGGTATGTGTTTAACCTATTTGGAGGAGAAATCAATTGGATGAGAAAAATATAGGTTGTAGTGGCACTGCCAACTACAGAAGCTGAATACATGGCAGCCACTCATGCAAGCAAGAAAGTAGTATGGTTATAGATATTGTGTTCATGTATTGGGTTGGTACAACAAGCAATGAGATTAGATTGTGACAGTCATAGTGAAATCTTCTTGGAAAAGAACCCAACTTATCATTCGAATACAAAGCTTATTGATGTTCAGTATCACTTTGTGAGAGACATGGTTGAGGAAAATAAGGTGTTTCTAGAAAAGGTTGACACTTTGAAGAATGTTGCAGATTCATTGAAAAATTCTATGATCACAGAAAATTTCTCCTAGTGTAGAGTAACAATGGGCATTGTTTCCCTGGATTGTTGACTATATAATCCTGTGGACCCTAGATGCAAAGAAAACAAAAAGTGGGAGAACTTCCCTTGGTATCAGAGCTAAATGCAATAAATTTTCTCATCTTGTATAAATGTCCTGCAATAAGTTGATAGTATGTAGCTCTGACTACCATATTTTTCTTCTGTGTAGTGCTAAACTCTTGTGGTGCAATCCATGTACTTAAGTATTCAATAATATCAACAAAGTATTCATCAACTACCTGTACTAAAAATAACTGCGCATCGGGGAAGTTGTCTTCCAAGTTGGTAGGTTCTTCTCCATTAGTTACCCTTGACAGTTGATCATGTATTGCATTTAGATTCCCTAGTTTGAATATCAATTTGAAATCAAATTCTTGGAATAAAAAAATCCATCTACAAATCCCCCCCCAACACTGGCTTGTTGACTAGATATTTGAGGGAAGAATGGTTTGTGAACATTTTAAAGTGTTTATCCAACAATTTGTGTCTAAACTTCTGAAGGTAATATACCATGGCTAGGGCTTCTCTTTCTATGCTTTTGTAATTCTTATCTGATTCTGACAATTTTTTGCTTGCAAATGCTATAGGGTGGTCTAATTCCCTTGCTCCTGGTTGCACCAAAATTTCTCCAAGTGATATGGCTGATGCATGTACATGCACATGAAATGTCTTTTCCTAGTCTGGGAATACTAATATAGGTGTTGTGACCATCTTTTCTTTTAAGGTGCCCAATATTTGTTGAGAGTCCTCATTCCACTGAAATTTGGTGTCCTTGTTTAACAATTTTTCCATTGGTGCAGTAATCTGCGCATACCCATTTATAAATTTCTTGTAATAGCTTATATGTCCCAGTGTTGCTCTTAATTGGCGCGCTGACTTTGGTGGTGGTAAATTGACAATGACTTCAATATTAGAAGGATCCACTAGTAAACCTTGTTTACATACTATATGTCCCAACAATATTCCAAAAGGTGTCCCAAAAATGTGTTTCTTGATGTTCAATGAGATCTAACATTTCCTGCATCTTTCCAACATTAGTCTTAGCAATTCTACATGATCTTTTAACAAAATATATACAGTCCATTCATCCAGGTATACTTCGAGAAATTGATGTATGAATCCCTTAAAAGAAGCTATGACTACTCTTGAAAATATGGCTGGTGCATTCTTCATCCCAAATGGCATGACTATGTACTGGTAGGATCCCCATTCTATAGAAAAGGTAGTCTTATGCCTATCCTCTGGAGCTATTTTGATCTGATGGTAACCCGAGAATCCATTTGTGAATGAATATGCTTCTTGGCCTCCCACATTCTCTAAGACATCGTCTGTAAAAGGGGTAGGGAAAGGGTCATGTAAGAAAGCATCATTAAGTTTCCTCAGATCCACACAAATCCTTATCCCACCTTGTTTCTTTTCTTGGAATACCATAGGAATTATCCATTCAGATTCCTCCACTGGTTCTATGATACCAACTTCCAACATTCTATCAATTTATTCTTTCACTTTATTCTTATACACTGGATTCAGTCTGTAAGTTCTTTTCCTAACAATTCTAGCCTCAAGATTGAGATGTATCTTCATCTCTCCTAGCTCCCCTGCTATGCATTTCATCTCTGTAAAGTTCATTGGGAACATGTCACTATATTCACGCAGTAAATTTGTTATTCTTTCTATTATTTGTTCATCCTAATAGTCTCCAACACTTTCCATTTTGGGATTTTCGAGTGTCCCAATGTTGACTTTCTTCACTTTGATTGGTGCAATAGATACTTATGACTACATAAATGGACCTTCCACCTCTCTTTCTCCAATTTTTGTAATATGAATATTGCATGGATCATCTTTATCCGATGCTTCCTCTTCAACATGATAACATGAAAGTAAATCTTTGACCATATTTCTATTTTGTTGTTGATATTCTGTCATGATTTTAACCTCTGGTTCATTAGTCAATGTCATTCTCTGTATCAGCTTCACTATTGAATCCATGTTTGGGTTCTCATGTTCGAATGAGAATGTTACTACAAAATTATGATGCAATGTTGTCCATTCTATAGTACCTCTGCACATATCCTAGTCTATATACCAGTTCCCTGGAATTCCTTCCAATGTATGCATAAAATGATGATTCCATTCCTCTAGCGGTGTCATCCTCCAATGTGCCTTGCACTTTTCCAAGTGTTCCACTAGTTTTCCCTGTCCATCATACCTATTCATTTTATTTTCCCCCTGTTCTGCACCAAATCTAATGTGCAGTAGTCATTTACATTAGTACCAGTCCTAAATTGTTTCTTTGTGTGCACCCCACCATCTTGCAGGTGTGGCCTTGAGTGCAATATCTAAGGCTAAGAGTCTATGATTTTCTAACACTTCCTCTTCATATTTTTTCAAAAATTCCTCTAAGTCATTTACCCCATGAAAACTGGGAGGTTCTCTTATCTCTGTACCAACCCATCTTACTACATGGTCTATTCTTGCACACCTTCTTGTGGAAAATTCATGTAACCTATGTTGCCAATTCTCCAAACTTGTATCTGAGTTGGAAGCACATGATGTAATGCTTCTCCATATGAGTACCCCATCTGCAGTTGGGTTAACATAATCCTCTTCTCACGCAGTGGTTCTGTACAACTAGTTTATTTCTTCCAGATCCAAACAAGTGGGTTCTACAAACATTTCTCCTTCTAAAGGATATAATGGTGCAATGACTCTATATTCACCTGATTCAAACGTCATTTTCCTTGTTTTCAGGTTGATTATGGCATGGTTATCAAATTCCCAATCTAGTCCAAGCAATGTTGGATAAGGTGTTGTACCAACTACTATCTCTATTACTTCAAAATCTTCCATAGTGCACACTCCATCCAAATATATTATCACACCTTTAATCCTTTCGATTGGTAAAAATATGTGTTGATTTTGTAATTTCAACTTGATAGGTGAATAGCCAGGTGTGGGTTCTCCTATACACTTCCATGTATTCTTAGGTAATACATTTACTTTAGAGCCCAAGTCCAGTATAATATCACCCATGTTGAAGTCCCCAATGTTAGCATTTAGTTTGAATTCCCTGCTTGTCCTTTGTAATATCCCTAGGCTGAACCCAATTGTAATGTAAATGAAAATGTACTTAAGCTAGTGAGTTGTTTAATACCATTTTGTATTCACATTTCATGGCATAGTGCGTGCATGTACTGCACAGTGAAATGAAGAAGTATGCACATTCCAGGATACCGCACGCAACATCTTAAGTGCATGCGATTGTGAGGCCATCGAGCTTGTTGTGTATATGCTATGATTTATATGTTGGTGAGCCAATTATTATAAGCTATGATGCTTATGTTTTGATTAGGCCGAAGAGACTAGATGTTAAAGGCCAGTGCACATGTTTTTGTATATGTCTCATGATTAATATAAAATACATCGTTGCGCACAGACCGACCACTATAAAAGAAATGGAGGACTAAACTCCACTAGTTAGGGAAAGGGAGGGGCCTAAAAGTTAAGGAAAAGGGGCTAAGCTAGGGAGCTTAAGCCAAAAAGGAATATTATATTAATATTTATTTGAATATAAAGTATGGATAATTATTTTATCCTAAGTTCTAAATTTGGGGACAAGTGGGCCAAAGTAGTTCCCAACATGACAAGTGTCAAGTTGGGGACATGCATACATATTGTGGGAACTTAGTTCATTTTACCATATTTTCCATCATTCTTCCCATGATTCCCTCCATCATTCAGTCATCCAGTCAATCATCTATGAGCATGCACACATCCATTGAGCTATCCTTCGTATTTTCAAGACTGTACCTAAACCTGTATCCATATCCATTTTGTGTTTGTGTATCTGGTTAGTTTGGGAGTTGGACTGAAGAAGCGGGTTGTCATGCCTATGGGATATTGAAGAGGTGGGTTGTCAGACCTGTGAGAAATTCTCTGGGTGAGATAATTTTTGGGGATTGATTTCCCGAAGGTGCTAAACTGCAGCTACAGTGCTCTGAGACTTCCTGTCTAGCCTGTTGTTGAAGCCCGGAAAGGAAGTGGGGCAGTCGAAGGAATATTGAGAAGAGAAGGGGCACACTTCTTGGGTGGGACAGGCATGTGGGGAATGATGGATTGTAGGTTGTTAGTTTGAGTTGGCACCTGAGATGAAGTCTTTCCTGTTGTCTATAAGCCTTTAGCTTGGTTAGGAATTCCTTTACCTGGGTGGAGTTTAGTCCTAGCTTAGGGGTGACTCACTGTTGAGAGTGATGAACAATGTGGTCTAAGGCTGGGAGGTTTGTGGAAGGTATGCACACAGTTGGTGACATTATTACCAAGATAAGTGCCAATTGTGTGATAAAATTACATGTTGCATTGTTATTTACATGCTTATTTTTATGGGTTATCATATGTGTGGATATAACTGTGTTTATCTTTATGGGTATTTCCTGTATATGCTGCATGAATATGTTTACTGTTATTTCCATGTGAATCTGTGTATTTACAGATGTATTTGTATGTCTATGTTATATATATATATAATTCTTCCGCAAGAGTTTCATGTGTGTATATTTTAATTGCATGCAGTTCGAGAAAATTATGTGGCATAGCTCAATTGGATGTTGGGTATGTTACAGTATGTTTCGTAGAGAGAGAACAATAATAGTTCTCTGGCGTAGCATGGCCTGACATGGGTGGCCGGGGACATTACATCCTTCTTCTTGTATGGAGATGATTGATTTTATTTTTATATAATTTCCCTTCTACCTCTGTGTTACATCTTTATAGAAGAGTTTGTAAGATATTGACAGATGATGGATCCTTTAATAACTTAACACAAAATTGCAGAATTTTTTTTATGTCACTTACTTTCTCTAAAGGTTGTGATTCACTGGTATGGTCCATTGAGGAGATCACTTCATACATTGGTAAGTTCTTAGTGTGTTGTGTGGCTAATGTATACACAACGTTTTTCTTGAGAAAATCCTGTCTTTCCTCCTTGAATGATTCCTTTTCTTTCGGTGCATCAAACCACTTCTATGGTTCAATATTATTCTTCACCCATTGATGTTGCACTGGATATTGTCTTACTACATTAGTTCATGTATTGGATCCTCCTCATGTGACTATGTTGATGCTTCTTCCATCATCCCTGGATTCTATAGAAATCCACTATACATTCTGGTTGTTCTGCTTCCTCTCTTATTGGATATTTCCCAAGAGTGTTGGATAGTCTTTTGTATCATGGTCTGTTGCGTGATAGTACATACATGTCGCTGGTGGAAGTGGAAACTCCCTTGCATAATTTCTTGGTTGTTGGAAGTTTTGTCACATTATTAGGCCTATGCCTCGTCCAAATCCTCCTCTACCTTGTCCTCCACCTCTGTAACCACCTTGATCCCCTCATGGTGCATTGTACTGAGGTACCTGATTATACTGCGCAAGGTTATACTGTGGCTACACATTGTTGTATTGTGGATGCACATTGTTATATGGAGGTGGTACCTGGTTCAATTGAGGTGCATCTTTTCCTGTCATCATTTCTTCTTTCACCCTATAAGTATCTGAAGTTATTTCTCTCATCAGCTCCATCGTCCTACAATCTTTATCATCATGAACCACTGACATGAAAAAATTGCAGCATGAACTTTTGGGTACTATCTTATACTTCTGCATCATTGGACAATGATATGGATCATGCCCATGCATTTTACAAAACTTGCACCATGATCCTCCTGTTGTAAAAGGGTTTGGTACTCTTGTTTCTATGTACTGCATGAAAGTTGGACATTCGTTCTTATGGTGTCCTTTTGTCCTTCATGTGGTACACCAAACAACTTCTCTTTTCTCTTTTCCCTTATTTTGGTTAAGTTGAAATTTTGGATTCTCGAGATCCTCCTTCAACTTCTCTATTGTTGAATATGTCTTCTGATACTGGTTCTCTTCCAATTTTCAGGCTTCCTACATAGCCTCAGCCTGAGTTTGGAACTTATGTTGTATTAATGTGTATTTCAAATGTGGTAACAATAAGTTCACAAATAAGTGCTTATGATGCATGTCAGTAATTCCATACTTCAACTTACCTTTCAAACGTTTAAACCTCCGATGAATATCCCAAATAGACTCACCTGGTTTATTTCTGATTTCAATCATTTCATTCATATACTAATATTCTGAGCTAGGCTTATGAAATTCATCTGTCAGTAGTTTTTTCATGTATGCAATAGTCCTTGTTATTCCTGGTGGATTGTTTACATCTAGGCTCATGTACCAATCCAGTGCATGGTCTCTTAGTGTGATATCTAACTACGCAAGTTTTGTATCCTCATATGTGATATGCTTTGCTTCCCAAATATTCTCATAGATAAATAAGTGTTTTTCAGGGTCCTTTGATGCCTCTACCTGAAATTCTGGTATTCTGATTGTGGGATCATGTCCTGCCATTTTAAACTATGTTGAACTACTACCTTCGTTCGATGTAGATATTTTACTGTTACTTCCTAAATCGGCTCCCCCAGTTGATGCTCCTTTTTTGGATGTGTTTCTTGTTTTCTTTCTGCCATTAAAATTCGGTTGTCTAAACGCTGGTGTTATTTCTGGTGTGTTGGTCACACATGGGGTTGTAGGTTCCACACTGATGGTAACCTGGATTGGAGTTCTGACTTATGTTCCTACCTTTGGACCTCTTGTTTTCCTTTTATATGTGCACACATAATTTCCTCAATCTACTCCACAACACAGAGATCCTCTACCTCTTGTTCATCACTTTCTAATCCCTCTCTATCAGCTATGGATCTCTTCTTGTTATTCATCTTATATTGGTAGGGTGCTCCACTATGCGTCTTTCCAGTTGTTGCCGTTATATGCTTTATTTGGTCTTCCTCCATCATGATTGGGTCCATGGCCTCCTTATTCTTTCCCTTATCCATCGCTTCCTCCATTCTTCCTCCTCTTGTCAGTGCTTCCCCCCTTCCCCCATGTACGCAGGGAAGTTTAGTTGTATGATTCCATGGTCATCACACCATTGTTATATAGTAAAATCTTGATTGAAGTATACAATAATCTGATATACCTACTTCTGGGTCCTTTTAGAAAATCCTTCTCTGGTGTGTTGTAAGACTTTGCAGTATCTATTGAAAATTCAATGATAAACCCTGCAACAATAATGTCTAACCAGAAATCTACTGCGCACATAAATTTCTTATTAACTTATTGTAACTTTGTGATCTCCATAGGATTCCACTCCATATGTCTAATCCGATTTGTTGGGTGGTTGTCTTTTAACATCAATATCCTCCTGTAACAAATGCGGGAAATCACAGAAAAATACCTCATGCAAATTGCTAAACACATGTTTGTCAATATATTTGCGCGGTGTTAACTTAGGGTTTCTATTATCCTTCTGTGCAAACTCGGGTTCCTTTGTTTTTAACCATCTTTCAATCTCTGCCTTCGTTGGATTCCATGACATGAACACTCCCTCCTATACTTTCATTCTCCGCATGTTTCGTCCATGGATCCCATCCACTCAATCCTATGCAGTTCCAGCCGGAAAAAGAACCATTTTTTGGTTGGATATATCTTTCACTTCTTGGTCTAACCCAAGTTCAGATCTCAACAGGTTTCCAGCAAAACCCTCTAAAACTATCGTTCCTCCTGGTAAACCAAAGGGCAATGCTGCACATAGTGCACACAACGCAGTCTCACCCGAGATGGCTTTATGGGTGACTGCAATGATCAAGTGTTTTCAGTCTAGGAATTATTGGGGATATTGGAGCGTATTTTGTCTTCTTAGTGCATTAATCTTACTAATTATTTAAGTATTACCAAGACTCATTCATCTTTTGCCTCATGCATGCATTCTAGCACATCTAGTTAATCATTCATTCATAAGATAACCATTAGCAGGAAGTAAGCATTCAATAAACATCACATATAACACATGTTTTACTGCAGTTCACCCCCTCCTAGTCTATGTCCACAAAGATTTGGATTCTCTGCTCTTTTATTTAGACTACTGCAAAATCTAGTGTTGCGTGCATTACATCTTCAACCATACAATCATGAGGAATATCAAGAACCTCTGTGAAGTAGACTAGATCACACCAGTATCCTCAACCTATGACCTAACCCTCAAAATATAGCTTACTTGACTCTTCTACTACCTTATTACAATCATAATAACTATCAACTCGCCAAACTTCTCTGACAACGGTCTTACCACCGCTGAACCCCTAACCTAGACCTCCTAGGTTCTTATTTATACTATTTTTCAGGCTTATAGTCATTACAATATTTACCAAAAATCCTAACCCTATCATGGTTAGGCTTGCCTGCCTATGCACCACATTGCTTTTCCTCTTGCATGTTGTTTTCTTTCCATCTATTGTGCGCGCTCTAAAATTAGGCCTTCTTTCCAAAATTATGTCTTCTTTCCAAAATTATTCCTGCGCCCAAAGTAGTCTTCCTTCTCAAAATAGGCATGCTCCCAACAACACCAAACACCAAACCATAACAAAACTTGCAGAAACAATCAAGTGGTAGATACTCTCTTCCCAAGGTGGGCATACCCATGACAAGAAATGACAAAATAATGGTCTCCAAATCAAGTACATTGTTGATCCATGAGATATGTATATAAGAAATTATAATGACCATGAAAAATGAACACACAATGGATCCATGTCAAAAGAGATCATAACCATGAAGAGATATGCAGTGGATCTATAACTCAGAGTTAGAGGAGGATATATGCAAACAAGGGATGTATAAATTTATCCTCCACAAGTACCAATGTCAGATAAAGGAAGCGGTATTTTCCAATGCAACATGGGAAACAACATAAAAGAGGTGATGCTACTACAAACATGAGTTCTTCAAATCAAACAACTGATGGTAGGAGTCTACACTATGTGAATAGATGTGTTGAATTTGAATATAGTGAGACATTGTTTGATTACCATTCATTGATGTATATCATTAACAAACGCGAAACAACCCACCAATAATGATAATGGGAGTCAAGGTACCTAGTACATTCTAGCAAGTGTGAATGAATGAGATGACATTGAACACTTGTAGAATCTATCAATCAGGGGACATTGATGTATTCCCACTATCAATAGTGAGGGAACTTGGCACTGATGAATGCAAGCCCCAAGGTACTAATAAAGACTCTACATCTTGATACTAGAAAAAATGAGCCGAATATGATGGGAATACATACACTGGAAGGATGGCATTGATATATCCCCAATCATCCAACACAAGGAACAACAGAAGGCCAAATATTTTGAAGGAATTGGATGAAAGATTGAACGGACACACAACCAAGTATGTCTCTGCATGCACCATATGGAATAGCATATGGAATAGACCCTTTGAGTAGTGACCAATAATGAAAATCACTGACAGAGGCGAGGCATTCCACCTATGAGGAAAATGGAAATGAAGGTATTGCATAAATCCCAAAGTGTGAATAAGGTCTTGACATCGAACACATGGGAAACAACTCAACAAATGACTAATGATGGAATGTCATCTTTTGAGTGCAAGGTAAACACTCAATGATGTAAATAGGCCCATAGTGCTACTCTAGGTCAAACCCTCAAAGCAATGTGTCAAAATCGATAAAAGAAGACCTTCCGGTAAGAATTCAATGGATACCTTCTATATTGGCACAAGTATAAGAGAAATATTCTCATTTATTTTGAGAAGTACTTGACATACAGGGAGGAAGACATGAAAATTCAGGAATTCTGAGGAGTGGCTGACACAAACTTAAACTTCACTTGAACAAGAGCACAACACAAAAAGTGACTTGGGCAACACACACTCAAGAATAAACACTGACATAAGTTTGTGACACAGAAGGAATCAATAGAGTCTCCATAGTTACAAGAAGGATAACCAATCAGAGGAGTAAAGACTCAAAGATCATGGTTCAGTTTCCTAAGCCCATACTAAAACTTAATTTGCTAAGACGAAGACTAAAAACTTAGTTCTTTTTTCAAGGGAAACATGACTACTTCCAAACATAATTGAGAACTTGACTCTTTCCCGTCCTCTTTTTTTATATATGTTTCTTTTTTTTCCTTTTCCATATTATAAATCCTAAAAAAGAGTAAAATAATGCTATAATATAGTGGAGGAAATGAGTGTTGTAGACAAGAAAACTAGTTCCAAGCGCATGGAACATACCTATGCTCAATGCAAGGAAAGCATGCATAATATGGACACTCATGGGAAAGTTTCCTATAGGGATATAGTTTTCAAGTTGCAAAGGAGATAAATGAAAAGGAAGGAAATTGAAGAGAATGCATAAGAAATAGGCTATGTGACAACAATTTGAAGCTTGCATTAGGATCAAAACTACAAAATGAAATGTCATATTACAACTTAAAAAATAAATGGGGAGCCCCATTGAGTATTAGCCACAATAATAATGAGAAGGATTTATGAGGCTTCAATGAAAATTCATGGTGGGAGTAAACAGGTCTCCCAAGCCTATGAAAATACTTCAGCATTGGTGCCAAACTATGAACAAGGTTCTAACTAGGGAACCCATGAACAATAGCCTCTACCACGTGAATTGCAATACTTATAAACAACAAATAAGGTTCTGTGTCGCAACTCAGTGGGGTTGACCTAAGGAAAAATGAACCAAGAAATGGATAATGCAAAAATTCATGGAGGGTAAAATCTAACCTATATGTCATTTTCAAGATCATTACCCATCATAACGGATTGACATGACAAAAAGGTTCCAAAGTATTTTACATATGACCAACAACACTCACCCAAAAGTTAATAAATCCAATATATAAGCCTCTGATAACAACTTGTGCTCTAGAATACAAAACTTGAAAACAACAAACCCTAAAAGTACAATATGGTACAAAGCATTGTATAGACTTGAGGCTTATGCATAACACTTATTCAAGTAAATCCCATTGCTAGGCTCAATCCAAGGGTTTATTCGGTAATAAACCTATAAAGTGTCCATTTCAGGAAGAAATAACAATTAAAGTTGCATATATTCCCATGGGATATCATCTAAAATAATGGCTTCAAGGATGGCCTCATCCGAAGACAATTCACCATCCAAGAAACCATGTAAACTGGGACTCAAGAACTCACAAATACTAGGGATCGAGGTCTCACAAACAGTAAGATCAGACTCAAATGGAAACTCAAGGTCACTCAGGCCAATAGGGGAAATCAAGGGATCTCATGTCCCTATTGGATAAATTACATGATTAATTATCGAGACCTTGTCTTGAGAAGGAAAACATGACTGTAAAGGATCCTTCCCAGAATAAATTGAACATCGAGGATAAGACACCACACAATTCACCCATGACAGGGAAGAGTCTACGTGAACACTACAAACATACTAAGGAGTAATCTAAGAAAAAATCAAATTAGGATGGTGATTATCAAATGAAACATGATCAATAGTGACAATGCTTTCGCTATGAGGGAAATGCATCACCTGAAAAAGCATAGACACAACAATTTTCATATCATATACATAATCACGCCCAATCTGTATATTGAAGTCTAAAGGGCCTTGCACCACTAAAATATTGACTAGGATGCCATTCCCACCTAATGTTGTAGGAAACTGAGGAATAATCACCAAATATTCACTAGGCCCTTTGTCGAAAGACAATAACTCACTGATAGTTGAAACAATCTTGGCAGAACCCAAAGCTTGCCACGCTGAGGAGAATAAAATACTTAAGGAGGCTCCTTCTTCTACAATACATTGGTAAATGATTTTTGAATTAGATTTAACCCTTATTTGGAAGGGTGCATAAGAAGTAAGGCAAGGCTCAACAAGATTAATCCAATCAAAGGAATCCATCCTCGAATTTGAAGGGAGCATACTCGAAATAAGCATAAATTCCCCTTGTTCAGAAGGTACTAAAATGGAAATGATAAAGACATAATCGATAGACACATCACTCCCAAAATGAAGAGTAGTATTGGCCAAATATTACATCAACGTGATCACTTTGGTATACTCACCACTCTCTAAGAGAAGAGTGGGATCGACCGAATATTTCATTAGCATGACCACTTCTTCAGCCACTAATTGAATAGGTTGTGAAACGACATGGTCAAAATGCACATCACCTCCCAAAATAATAATGGGATCGACCAAACATTGCATTGACATGACCACTTCATGAACCAAGGGTTGGATAGGTTGTTGGGAATCCGAATATGATTCAAGACTAGAAGGGCCTTCAGAAAAAGGACTAAAATAACTTCAGACAAGGACCACACTCTTCGTACCACTGGAATAGCCAGGCATAGATGAGTAATGTGATCTCCCTGGAAAATATTACAAGGGAATTTGGGCTCACTTTGTATTCTTCTAAGTATCTCATTAGTATCAATGCCCACAACATGACATTTTTGTTGGTAGCATATCGCCACTATGACTTGCAGTGACTAGCTTCGGGCTCCCAACATGACTTGCAATAGCTAGTTTCTTGTCTCCAACATGGATCGCATAGTTCGGTGAATTATCTCCAACTTGACTTGCATTGGTTGGTTGGTTAAATCTAATATGACTTCCAGGGACTGGACTTTTTCCCCCAGCATGACTAGGAGAGGCCAATTTATTACTCCTAGTATGACTATCAACGACTCGTTTCATGTCTCCAACATGAATTGCATAGGTTGGTGATGTTTTTCTAGTATGACTAGAAGTGATTGGACTCGTGCCCCGACATGAATAGCAGAGGCTGGTAGGTTTCTCCCAACACGACTTACAGAGGCTAGGTGCTAGTATCCAATAAGACTCACAGAGGTTGGTGAACTATCACTAGTATGACTTGTAGTGATTGGACTTGTGTCCCTAGCATGACTTGTAGAGGCTAGTAGCTTGTCTCCAACATGACTTGCAAAGTTTGATGAATTCTTCTTCTTCTTCCTATTCCTTTTATACTTTTTGTTACTAGTAGCTGTTAGGCGGAAATATTGTCATTTAATTCCGTTGTAGTACTTTCCCAACTATTTAATTTGTCAATCCGAGGTTCGTAGGCTTACGAAGCACACACACTATATATGCAGGACTAAAGTAGAACTAATCTAATCTAAATTGCTAAAATGAAATTAATCTAGGAAAGCATTGAAAGATTAACTAGGAAAGCATGAAACTAATCTAGAAAAGCAATACAACACGTGAAGATTTGAATGGCAAAAGACATATGTGAGCTCACACAATACATCAATCTCAAATTATATTACAAGAGTCAAATGACAAAGCATGAAAGAATAACAAAGCTAAGAATCCCCTTCTCCTCATTACAAGACTAAATTATGAATTACATGATCTCTATCTCTCCAAGCTAATCTCTCCTATGAATAACATGATGCCCCTCATGAAGAGAGAACACTCTCTTATATACATGAGAGTATTGAAGAGTGTCATAATTACAGATCCACTATTCTCTCAACCATTCTCAACTACTTTCCTATTATTAGAAGATATGGTCCCTTCAAATTCTCCACACATCTCTCACATATCTTAAATAAGATATGCCATCCAAATCTTCCATGATCTTCTTCTTTGACTATGCTTGAAGATGAAATTCGAATTTGAGGCTAGGTGGTAATATTTGACTATGTTAAAATCTTCACATATGCCTGCACACATCATCAAACTCATCCAACCTTGATATATAATGAAAATATGTTATTTTTCTAATATTTAATCACAAATTCACGTATAATACTAAAATGAATACAATGGAAAATAATAAGGAGAAACCCAAGTATCATTATGGAAATGGTATGATGGAAGGTTAATGGGACGATGAAATGTAAGGAATAGTGAAGGAAAAAGAGGATATAAATGTGACATTTTTGAGACCCAACATGCCCCCCAACTCAACTTGTTGCATGTCCTCATGCAACCATGCATGGATCTTCTTAAGAACTTTTTCCATTTAAACTATGGCTTTGATTGATGATGTCCTTTTAACAATGAATATTTCCAGGATTTGAAATACAGGAGTAACAACATGTAAAATACATGTGTAACAACATGTAATATATGTGTAACAACATGTGAAATATATGTAACAACATGTGAAATTTTCTTATGGTTGGTTCTTGTGTGAACAACATTCATTTCACTTATTTATTTTTTTGCTGCAATAATTTAGCCATATACTCACTGGAAATAATAAGCTATCAATGTGCATAAGAAAGCATCACTGTGTATAAGAAAGCCTTTTCTTTATCTCTATGAATCACGCCAATATGTGTATCAATCGAAATGCAACAAAGTTTCCGTTGGAAAAGAAATGTTAGTGAATCATAAATGGAATGATGAGATGGTAAAATGGAATAATGGTAATGAATATTAATGAATATGTGGTGAAAGAGTCCCCCCCCTCCCCCCAACTGAATTGGTTGCATGCCCGCATGCAACTTAATGTAGTTCATGGAAGGAAAGAGAGCATGGTGAGGAAATTTTCCAAAATATTCAAGTCGGCATATAAGGAATTGTGTGATTAAAGCTTAGAAAAGCACATACCTCCACTTACCCAAAAAGTAGATGTAGCTGTTGCAGTTGTTGGATCAGGAGAAGTGAAGGATTCTAAACTACTACTGCTGAATCATGAGAAATGTGGAAGGCAGAGGATATGGAACTCTCATAGATCTGAAATCAAACTACTGCAACTGCTGAGGGGATCATGAAGAAGTGAATAGTCTTCACCTGCTATAAAACCGATGGTACAATTCTCATCGTGTGAATGAATGTGTCGATGTCAAGCATGAAGAGATATCATTGGATTATCGGCCATTGATGAATGTCATTAACCAATGCGAGACAAACTCACTAGTGATGACAATAAGTGTCAAGGTACCCAAGTACATCTTGCGAAGTGCGAAGAGATGGGATGATGTCGAGCCACTTGCAAGATCTAACGATCAAGGGACATTGATGTATTCCCATGATTGCTAGCGAGAGAGCTTGCCATTAATGCATGCAAGCCTCTAGGTACTCAAAAGGAACTCTAGTCTATATCCAAAATAATGTGTTGAGGTCAATGGGGCAAGACTGTTGAAAGGTGGGCCTTAAGGAATCCCACATCAGTCAACGCGAGTTTATAAAAAGATTGGTAGGATTATAGATGTAAAGATCTCAGTAGCAACAGGGTTTATGGCAAGGAAATGTAATCGTGGAAAGGGGTTTGTTTTATTCATAAGGAAAAATGGAAAGGAAAAAGAAAAAAAGATAAAGGAATGTATGCAACTTAGAAAAATAGGCATGTGTGAAGTCATGAAAGTTAAGGCAATGGAAGATGGCTTCAACACCATGATGATTAATCAGCTTTGAAGGAAAAATGGGATAGTGTCACAACATGAAATTTGGCAAAATGCGGAAGTAATAGTGTATCAACATGGTTGCTATGTAACAACAAAAATATTTCTGTGTAACAGCAAACTGTTTATGTGTAACAACTCCTTCAAGATGTCTATCACATGTTTTCTTTGAAGAATTTTGTGATTCTTGAAAATCACTTCGGCATGAATTACGAGCCTCTTGTTCCTGCAATCAATCTGAATACTAATTCGGCAATCAAACTTGTGAGAGCAACGTAAGATGTGAAATGCAAGATTAAGTACAAATGCGAACAAATTCAAAGTAGAAAATAAATGCAGTTACACCTGTTGTCCGCACTTGTTAGTTCCGTCATTGTTTTTGCCAAAGTGATTTAAAAAAAAACAAAGAAACAT
>JASDQU010239514.1:0-16777 GCA_032191745.1 Picea mariana
CCTACATAACAGAGAACACCTGTTCTCCCTAGCACTACCCTACCACCCTTGTTTCTCTAGCTGCAACCTGATGGAAGCTACAACTTCCTGTGTTCAAGCACCCACTTGAACTTCTGAGGAAAACAGTCCTCCCGAGCACCTCCCAACCTCCCTAGATATATAAAATAATGAATACACAGAACATTTATGCAAATAAATCACTTCTTACCATTATTTATCTGTTCTGTAACTCTGATTTTCAACAAATTGTACTGCCATTCTCCTCTTCCTCTGTCCGTTCAACAGGTCTGCTCTGCATCACATTCTTCTGTCATTCTCCTCGTCTTCTTCTCTACCTATCGTTTTGCTCTGTTTCTTCGTTACATTTCATCTCTTTCTTTACATCTGTTAAGATGTCATACTACGCATCTTCTCATTTCTTCTTTCTTACTCTTTCGTTCTTTTTCCATCCAGAATAGCTAACCAAATTTAGTCTCTCTCATTTTCTTTTATATACACACCTTGACGGTTCCACTTCACCTTCCAATAGGCAATCCAAGGACACATGTCTTAGCAACTAAGATGATAACTGTTTCTCACTCAAGAATCTATTTTGTTTAGCAGAATCGTAACTGATGAGTTACATGTGTGTGGAAGAACAGTAACCCTCCGATCACTACTTGATCCAACGGTTCAGATCCAATAAGGATTTCCCACATCGCGATTTCGACACTCTTAGTGATCAGAGATTTTGTCATTTACAAATCCTGATCCCCGAAACTCCGACAATGACTAGAATTAACGGTCTAGATCCCTTCTTATACAACGAATGTGATTACATCACGAAATTGCATATCGCGATTTCGGAGTTCTTGATGTCAAGAGATTTTGGCATTACAAAGTCTCGATCCCCAATACTCTGATACGCCCCTTTCCACGTGCTAGCCCTGCTGGCTATAGGCCTTGGCCCATATGACACTCAGCACATGACCTCGATCAAAGCTCTCATCGGGGTTTTGGCGTTTTCGATGTTACCATGCACATGCCTACGAAATTCCTGATCCTCCAATCCCCGATGTGTCCCTTCACACGCTGGCCCTCCTGGCTCAGCTCCTGACCAATGTGACCAGTCCTCATGACCACAACCTTATCCCTTTTCGTGGCTACTCCTATCGGAGTTTTGGCGCTTGCGCTGTCAAAAGGCACATGTCTTTAGGATTCCCGATCCTCCGATTCCTGATATCCCGATGCGCGTCATGTTTTCCTAGCCTCGTCTGACTACGCTCTGGTCCACATGACCGTCATACCACATGACTGCATCCATACCTCTTGTCGGGGTTTCGGAGTTCGCAGGTTTGCAATGCAAAGTTTTCACAACCACGGAGTCCTCGATATGCCGATCCCCGATGTGCTACTGATGTCACACGTGGTTTGACACGTGTTAAATACTGCCACGTGTCACTCTGATTAGTGACTTACATGTGCCTGAAGTGTTGAATCTGCCTGACACTTGTCATTACTTGGTTGTGCCAGGTGTCCCTAGCTGACATGGTCTGCTGTCGTGATTTGGATCGATGGTCCAGATCACATGTTGATATGACGGTTCAGGTTCAGTCGGGATTTCTTTCATCATGATTTCAGGGTTTCTGTTGTAATAGATCGCGCGACTCGAGAAACTCCAATTCCCAATTTTCCGATGAGCAAAACTCCGACGGCGCCCGATCCTTTTCCACGTGTCCTTGCAGATGGACGGTCCCTATTCCTCCTGGATTTCGAGACTTTCGATGTCTCGACTCACTTGTCATCGAGATCCCCGATTTCCCGATGGCTAATATCCCGATGCCTCACCAGAATGTTGATGCATGTCCTGCCCAGATCAACGGCTAGGATTCTCTCTCCAATATCTCGATGACTTGTCCAAGATTTATCCTCTGCACAGTAGGACTTAACCCTTGCATGACTCTTATAGATCTGACGACTGTCGGGTTTTCTTCTCAGATCCTATGGCTCAGATCTATTCTCCCTCTCTACGTTCCTCTTGAGGCTTAACCTTCATGTACCTTCTGCAGATCCGGTGACTGACGGGTATCTGCTTCCAATCTGATGGCTCAGATCACTTCTTCTGCATGCCTACTCCTGCGCTTAACCTCTGCGCAGCTTCTGCAGATCTGACGGCTGTCGGCCTTTCGAGAAATTTGAATGGGATCCAACGGTCACCATCTTCCTTCTCCTCTACAAACTCCTGTATCTCGAGATTTGTTGCGCGCATTTTCCCCAATGCTGTTCCTCCTGAGCTTTTACGTTCGAATCTCTTATCCTGCCATCTCCACTGTTGTCATCAATGACAAGAATTCGTTGTCTGTTCACTGAATTTGCCAACAGGATGCACCTGATTCAACCAACCATGCCTTACGATCTACATGTATTATTGAATAATCCAAGTACAAATCCCCTCCTTCTTCCTTAGAGGTATTTTTTTCTATAGAAGGAGCTTATTCATATCCCTTCTTTTTCTCAACTTTGGATCTACATTTCTTCTTGTAGTTCCCTTCTTTTCCACATCTCCAGCATCAAGGATGATTTTAGGGGATAAATTTCTCTCATGGGATATTTTTCCATGGGTTTTCCCTAAAAAATTCGTTATTCTAAAAATGATTTGCCCAAATTATAAAGGATAAAATTATTTTATCTTAACAATCGCCAAGATTTTATACAAACTATATAAAGTCCTTAAAAATTTGAATATTTTTACAAAAATATCTCCAAACATTTTATAGTTGGCATATGAAGGATTAGTAAGATTCGTCAAGGTTTCTACATTTTAAAACAAATTTCCATCCTAAAAATCATCCTTGTCCATCATACCTTTAAAAACTTTCCAGCAGACTTAGATCTACCCTTATACTTAGATCTCCCACTTGAAGAATTAGATCTATTTCTTTCGTGGGAGCATCCTCTTGCAAATAATGCATCTATTCTCTATCCTTCCATGTTCTTTCATCTCATCTCCTCTGAAACCAAGGATGAGACCACTTCATCAAAATTCAAGGAAGTTGTATTACTACCTATGGCCACAGCCATCTTATCCCACAAGTCTGGTAAATATAACAATAAATTGGTACACATATCTTCATTTGAAATTTTAATCTCAAGATATACTAACTGACTTACCACAGTATTGAACGCATTCAAATGCTCTGCCACCAAGTCTCCATCTCTCATCCTCAAGTTATACAAATTCTTCCTCAGGAATAATTTATTTACTAGGGACTTAAACTAATACAAATTCCCTAACTTATCCTATAAATCCTTGTCTATAACTTCCTCTGACACATTTAGTAATATTGAATCTGAGAGACATAGTCAGATTGTGCTATTTGCCTTTTGATCCAATTTTTTCCAGTCATCTGTTAAAGTTCTTGTAGGTACAGTACCTAGATCCACCGAGATCCACTAATCTCTGTCCACCAAAAAAATTCCATATTGAGCTTCCACAACTCAAAACATTTTCCATTAAACTTCTTGATCTCCATTTTTGAACTGCGCATCATTTCTCTTCACGTGAAGAATCAATACCAGATATCTCCCACTATAACAAGGCTTATCATAGTCCTAAACCAAACCCTTGACCACAAAGGCATCCCCCTGAAGCCAATAATTGCTCTAATACCAAATGTAGATTTTAACCTTGTACAATTATTTATTACAAATATATTTTTAGTAAAAGAACATAAAAGATACAATGGAAAATACACACATTACACATATATTTTTCCCCTAGAAACCCAAACTGGGAAAACCAACATATTCTATACTCATTCATGTCATACATTGTTTACAATACAATATTCATATAGGATCCAATGACATCCAAAACCCTCACCCAATGACCTGGAGTATTCAACAACCTTTGTTCCTTAACCAAAAATAGAAAACCATTGACAAAAAAAACATATGCCAAAAAATAATCCAATAATGGACATGAAAATCAAGGCGACATGAAAAATGAGGCAAAAAAGGAAACATTTTTCCCAAGGAAAATACACTACATCTATTCGTGCAAATAATATAACACATACCCAACATAGACAATAGGAGGGTCCTCACATGACTCCCTAAGCTTAACCAACATGGGTTACTCAAGATAGGGTTTCCTAGAAACCTATGTGCTCCTATGAAATCATAGTAGGACCACCCTCGTACGGCTTCGTCTATCTGTTGCATAACTGATAAACCTTCAAATATGTATCCAACCTAATAACATAGAACAAACTATTCAAGTGATTATCTCTTGTGGATCCTCCTCCTTTTCTAGCTAGGGTGGCTATTGCACCACTGAAACAAAACCTGTTGTGGAAGGGTTTTTCCCCAAATCCCAATGAAAACACTAGCTGCAAGAGCGTTCAAATAAATATCAAATCATAATGCCAAATACTTCTCTATTTATCCTTCCTTCATGCCTTCTATATATTTACCCCTTTCTTTACCAAGTCAAATATTTACTTTAATTTCCCTCCAATTCCATTTAAATATAATTATTTATTTTATTTAATGTCACTTTTAGGATTTGTCATTCTTCTTACCTATTGACACCAAATAAACCTCCTTGAATCCATTTTTTTTCCTTTTTGGCTATATCTTATGGGATTCATATAGGATATTGATTCATCCTCCATCACTATCAATCGAAAGGGCACATTATAGATTCCTGAGTAGAAAGTTACAATCGTTTGTTGATTACCCATTTCCTCCTTTTCACACATTTCAACTAGATGTTTTTTTGGCTATGTCCATGCATCCCTTACACTATATCCTTTGGGATTTTGATAGGATATCAATTGAGTTTCTTCATGGTCATATTTTTAACAATCTATCCAATTTTTAATTGCATATTAACTATGGGCTGTTAGTTACATCATGTTGAATTTTTTGTCATTTTCCCCTTTTTGCACTCAATGCTATATGTTTCTTCTATATGTGCTCCTGTACACTTTTAGGTGACATAAATCTAAATTTAACTTTATGTCTATCTTCTGTGTTTAAATATATTTCCATATACTGCTCATGTGCCCCAATCTCACTTTTGAGTAGCAATTTATGACCTTCATAATAAATCAATACCCGAAATTTACCTTGTTTGGACTGTAACTCCCTCGTATAGGATCCACTTGACGAATAGTTTCTCTTGTTAGAAACATATCTATGATCTCTATCATTTTAAATGTATAAATTTATGTTTTGAAAGGACATACAGTTTCATAAAAAATTGACTTATAAAAATGTTGTTTAGTCCCTCAAATTTGGTCTACAAGTTAATCACCTAGAAAATATCAAATCTTCTGAGCAATTTCATTATTTTCTGATAATTTTTAAGTAAGTACACTAATTATAATGTTGATGTGGAATCTTAGGACCACTTGGAACCCCATAATGACACCATGTAATCCCTCTAACTATTTCAACCTACCTCATCGGCCTCAATTTCCCTCCTATCTCATCTGTTTATGCTTTCCTTACCTTTCTTGGCACATGCATTCTCCTATCCTTCGGGCCCCAAATTTTTTTTCCATGTGGAACTTTTTCATTATTTCCTAGGTATGGGTGGGCCCCATCCCATTCCCATTATCCCCAACATGTCTATATGCACATCGTTTAGATACAACAGTGCAGGATCAAAGGGGGTTGGTGTAAATCAATGGTCTTTGTTGCATTTCAGCCCCACCCCCGACCGTTAAGAAAGAGGGGGTATGGAATGGAAAATAAAAGTTTCCATCCCAGTGAAGTGGCAGCATGTGGTGCATTTCACCCCCACTTGGTGGTTTCTAAAACCACAAGGGGACCCCTGCAATTAGGGTTTCGCGAGTTTGACTCTAGTTTCGCTCAATAGACAGACACCTGTCACAATGACTGTTGAGTCTCCATTTTGAAACTTCTATTATCCTATATTATCCTCTATGTGAGTCTATTTTACCTATGATATGTCTATATGATTGACCATTTCCTCCACAAAACTACTTTGTGACCTTGTCCATGTGCATAGAGAGGTAACCTATGTTGAAAATTTATTTGTTTCTTTTTTTTATTAAATTGGATTAAATGGTTGATTATTTATGATCCTAATTACTTTGAATCTTAATTAAGAATCTCCATCTAGTACTACCACTGGTCTGATATTGCAACAATCGCTTGATCCAGTACTCTGTTGGATGTGGTACTCCACTGATATGATACTCCATTGGATCTCATACACTCCCTGATCTGATATCGATATTCCTCATGATCCGATACTCTGCAGTGATCTAGTACCACTAGCTCAGTGCATATTCTGGTACCATCTCATCACCTATTCCGGTACCACTGGCTCAACGCCTCATCCAATACCAGCCTCGCGCCTATTTCGGTACTACCATTGCGTTGGTCCGGTACCCAGAGTTATGACTATGCTAGCCCAGTACTAAACCCCTATCTACAGGATTCACGTGTTGAATGAGTATGTTGGTGGTGATTCCAAGAAGTTAGTTGGATGGAAGTATCCTGAGGTAGTTTTGGAGATCATGATAAACTTCATCACTCATGTACTTCATGTCATGAGGATGAATTCCATCCCTTGAGATACAATATGAATTAACAATTGTAACATTTTGAAAACATTTGACAATTATCTTCAGATCTTGGTTATAACGACTCACCTACCTTAAAAGGGATGTTCTATAGATGACAGGAAGTAAGTAGTAAGTAGAGGATGATACACATTTTCATGTTGAATGAAATATTGAATTGTTGATTCAATTGATCAATTGAAGGAATACAAAAGATATTTTTTACAGTTCATGAGAATGAGTAAATTGCTTTAGTCTGTGATTTCCTTAGAGGTACCTTGTTGGTTCTGTAAGGGCCCACCACCCCAGCCAAGGTAAACCTCCATGTATATGTCATTTTGTGTTGTAAGTCAATTGTGTGAGTGTGAATAATTAATAGTTGTCTGTGTTAAAGATGATTTTAAATGCATTCTAAGTACAGAACATATTTACTTGATTTTGAATCAGTGTGAGTAAATGGTTATACATTGAGTAGAGTAGATAATTCCATTTCCATTTCTGCATATTGATATTTAATTGATAAGAGTTTGATAGATGTGTGAGATTGTTAAGTAAGTAAATGTTATTGTTTTGAATTTATGATTGTTTTGCTCTTAGTAGGTATAGGAACCATAAGACTTCATCTCTCACGTTCATGCTCCATATAATGAAGTCTCTCAATTATATTGATTGTTTCCTGTATTAAAGAAGGTTTGATTGGAATTGATAGAGTTATGATTTATTTCTTTCTAAGAGTGAATAAAGTGAATTGTTGATTGCTACTTCAATTTCTACAAGGAACAAGATCTAAGGTCATCTCTTCATTTCATGAGCCTATAATGAATAGACTTGTCATCTAAGAAAGAACCTTTTTAATTGAGTCCTTGTTTGAGAGTTTTTGTTATAATCTTTATCTTCTGAGCTTGAAGTTGTGTGAAACATTTACATATTTTAAGAAAGAGTGTTATTAATTATTTCCTGATTGAGATAGATACAACAAACATAGATAGGCTACCTATTTTCGACACATATAGTGTAACAAATATTTTGATTACGAATCCTGGATTGACATATAAATGAGTGCAATATACTAAGCATATATATACACCAACATTTTGGCACCATTTCCAGGGAGTTGTAAATGATAATAGGTAGAATTTTGATTTTGATTGGTTTGATGAGTTTGGATTGGATNAAGAGATGGTAAGACAAGAGGTAAGAACCTACACATCCACTTTGGTGGGGTTGCTCCAAAGTCAGGAAGTGATAGAAGAAGCTTCATTTGTCACTTGGGAAACACACAAGGTATTTGAACAATTAGATATACCAAAAAACCCAGTGTTTGAACCATCACTTGGTGGGGAAACATCACCAACACCCTACAAAGTGTTATTTGGAGACATGGCAGATGAAGAGGGAAATGCAAACAACGAAACAAAGGAATTTGGGTTCCCAATATCAAACATCACCAAAGATGTTTCTATGAAGAATATTCCATTATCCTCACTGCCTCACTTCCATGGTATGTCAACAAAATATCCTGATTCATTTTTTTTTGAATTGGATATACTATGTAGAAGTTATAATTACACCAATAATGCACAAAAACTGAAACTCTTTCCAACTACACTAAAAGACTCAGCATTAAGGTGGTTTATGAGCCTAGGAAAACAAACTATCTTGTATTGGGATGGTATGAAGGATACTTTCCTCTATAAATATCAAGATTACTGTAGACCTAGGGATGCTAGGAATGACATATTTAAAATGCAGCAATCTGAGGAAGAAAGTTTGGAATATTACCTAGAAAGGTTCCTATACAACTACCAAAAGACAAAGAAATTTTCCTTAGACACAACCACAGTTAGGACCATTTTCCTAAAAGGTGTGAGGGATGACTGCATGGAAGTATGAAACCTCATGAGTTCAGGAGATGTGTACAAAAATCCATCTAGAGACATTGCAAAGTATTGTAAAAGATACTCCCGCAGTCAAGACAAAACAGGAAAAACTATAAGGGATCCTATAAACAAAATTACTAAACCCACACCAGGAGGTGTTACTAGGATAGAATTGGGGAATCTATGAGAAAACTTCAAAAAATACATCCTAAACATTAACATCTCCCAACTTGATACCATTAAAATTAAAATAAAATAAAAAGAAGAAAATGTTACTTTGGCAATTTTCTCCTCAGTGTAGGAAAAGGAATCCTAAAAAGGAATGTCCCATTAATGGTATCAAAATCTATGGCCTCTGTACAAAATATCACCCAACCAATTAGTGACCTTCTTTACCTAGAATAAAATCCATTTTCAAGGGAGGGGGAGAACCTCAAGAAACATCATATCCCCCGAAAAGGGCATGGATACAACAAAATCCTAGTATTTTTGTAGATCCCACCACACAATATTCACAAGAAAAATGGGTACCTCCAATCTCTTATCCTCAACGATCACCACAACAACCAAAAATCCATCCTTGGCAAAAAGGATGGAGGGGGCATACATATGGGAATGTTACCTTGCATCCAGCAACCTTTCCCACCTATCCACAATACCCTTCCAATATCTCTCAGTTACTACCGAGATTTAATCCCCCTGCTCTTACTCCACCTCCATAGTTGCAACAACAAATTTCACTGCCTATGAACCCAAATATGCAACAACAAATGCAAGTTGTACCTATCCCAAACCCTCCTCGACCTACCCCTATTCCTGCACAACTCATTCCTAATCCAAATAATAGACCTACACAGCATGCACAAAATATTGAAGTACAAACCTTCCCCATTTATGAGATAACTCATGCTTCATTTAATGGAATTGAATTAAGATTGGGGAAGAAACTGAATAAACCAAATCCTATTGTAGTTATTCAAGGAGAAGAGAAAATAGATAATCAAACAGTTGGGGAAGAAGAACAAATGGATAACCAATTATATGAAGAAAGAAACACCCCTGCACAACTGGAAATTCCTCCTCACACTTCCCACTGAACATAAATGCCTTAGAAAAATAATCGTCCTCCTTATCTAGAAAAGTTGCTTGTGAATAAATATGAGTTAGCTCTAGGACATAATCTAGAGACTAAACTTAGAAACATATGTGTAAAGATTCCCCTACTTCAAGCCATCAAGGATATACCTATTTATGCTAATATTGTAAGGGATATTTTCATTAAAAATCCAGGGAGGAAGAGGAAGGAGCCTTCTGTTATATAGGTGGTCTGACAATTATCATAATTTATATCAGAAATGCCATTTAAATATAATAATCTAGGAAATCTAGTGGTGACCATAGATATTAATGACATTTCTTTGAAAAACAAACTTATTGATCTAGGAGAAGCAATAAATGCTATGTCGGTTGACACCATGAAAAAATGAAACTAAATCACCTAAGACGAACACAGACTTCATTGTAATTAGTAGACAAATCATTCATTGGCCCATCAGGAAATCTAGATGATATAACAGTTACTTTGGCCTCTTGGGAAGACCATGTGGATTTCTTAGTGATTCATCCCAAATCCTCTAAACCAGGACATCTAATAGTGCTTGATTGACCTTGGTTGGACACTGCTAATGCTTTTATTAGTTGTCATTCTGGAGAGATGACAATTTCCAATGGCACCCAAAGTAAAAAACTCATTCTCTTTCACCCTGCCCAACTAGCCACTGAATTTCCTCACTGGTTGGAGAATCCCTATGGGTAGGAGGATTGTACTCATCCCTTGTTAACACTTGAAAAAGTAAAAGGAGTTCAAGAAAAAACTGAAGAAAAAATCTTAAGCCTATTTTTGGATGATACAAAATGCATTAAATACCCTCAATCTTTTCCTCAATACACACATATATTCGGCTCTGAATTCCAAGAAATATGGCACCCATCCACCTCTACAGTAGACACCATTTCACAAGTAGATGAAGCCAAAGAATCCATTTTCCAGGCTGTTGAAATCAGCCCTGGAAAATCCTTGCACATCAATGCTAGTTTAGAAATAGATCGGAAACAAATATTGATTCAAATGGTTCAAGGACAATCTGGTTCTTTTTCATGGGATTACTCCGACATGAAAGGGATTCACCCAGACACTTGTATGCATCATATTCATACCAATGACACAAATCAGTCTTGTTAGGAAACCCCAAAGAAGAATCAATCTATTCTTAAAATACATAATGAAAGAAGAACTACATAAACTCCTGCATGCCAATTTTATTTACCCTATATTGGATAGCAAGTGGGTATCCCCATTAGTTATTGTCCCCAAGAAAAATGGTAAATGGAGGATTTTTGTGGACTTTCGAGAAATGAACAAGGCTACCTACATAGATTTCTTTCCTTTTCCTTTCATAGACCAAGTCTTGCACACTTTGTCTGGGAAGAGGTATTTTTCTTTCTTGGATGGGTTTAATTGTTACAACCAGATCCAAATTTCACCAGAAGATCGATACAAAACCAAATTTACTTGCCCATGGGGTACCTATGCCTATAGGGTTCTTCCTTTTGGTTTGTGTAATGCCCCTTCTACCTTTCAAACAGTTGTCTTGGCCATTTTCTACGATTTGAACCATGATTGTGTAAAAGTCTACATGGGTGAATTAACAGTATATGAGGATGATTTCCAGCAGACATTGGACAATTTGTATAAAGTATCGATTAGGTGTAAAGAAACCAACCTTTCCCTCAGCCATGAAAAATCTAGAATGATGCTCACTGAAGGAATTGTTTTAGTTCATCACATCTTCGATATTGGAATAAGGGTAGACCCTACTAAGATTGACATCATTTCTCAAATCAAAATCCCTAGCTCACACAAAGAAGTCATAACATTTTTAGGGAATTCTGGTTACTATAGGAGGTTCATTCAAAATTTTACAAATCTAGGTGCCCCATTGTTCAAACTATTAGCAAAAGAGGCCGAATTTTGTTGTAATGAACAATGTAAAATTTATTTTGAAATTTTAAAAACAAAGCTTTCAAGTGCCTCTGTTTTGAAAGGACCAAAGTGGTCTCTTCCTTTTCACATTTTCACAGATTCCCCAGATACAACTTTGGGGGTTGTTTTAGGACAAAGGGAAGTCCATATTCCATATGCTATATACTTTGTCAGCAATAATCTTTCATCTACTAAAGTAAATTACACTATCACTGAAAAATAATTCTTGTCAGTAGTATATGCCATTAACAAGTTCAGACACTACATAATAGGGTATGATGTTTTTGTACATACCGACCATTCAACCATCATATTTTTTATGAACAAACTTGTTACAAATGCTAGAGTGACTACATGGCTATTATTACTACAAGAATTCAATATCACCATCATTGATAGGAATGGAAAAGATAATTTAGTTTCTGATTTCTTGTCTATACTCATTCATACAGGTGATAATACACCAGTAGATGACAATTTTCCATATGAGAATCTATTTTCTATTTCTACTTACACTCCTTCGTATGCAGATGTAACCAACTATATTGTAACAGGGAAGCTACCTCATAATCTGTCCTCCTGAGAAAAACAGAGATTTATCTAGCTAAGTTCCAATTACATGTGGAATGATGATTGCTTATACCAAACTGGGCCTGATTTAGTGATCAGCCAGTGTATCTGGGAATATGAAATGCATGACATCTTCAAAGCTTGTCATGATGGTCCATGTGGAGTCCATTTTGCTGACAAAAGAACAACATAAAAGATCTTACATTCTGACTACTATTGGCCAACTATTTTCAAAGATGCAAAGAAGTATGTGGCCAACTGTGATGATTTTCAAAGAATGGGAAAACCTACTGCAGTTGATGAGATGCCCCTCCAAGATCAGGTAGTAATTGAACATTTTGAAAAAAGGGCTTTGGATTTTGGAGGATCCATTAACCCTATGTCTTGAAGGAAGAAGTACATCTTGGTCTACACAAATTATGTGACCAAATGGGTGGAAGATAAAGATTTATATTTTTCTAATGAACAATATGTTGTATAGTTTCTCTTTGAAGAAATCTTTACACGCTTCGATGTACCTAGAGAAATAGTAACTAACCAAGGAACCCAATTCACCTCCAATTTGGTCAAAGCTCTTACTGAATGGTATACAATCAAACATAGAAAATCTTCGCCTTATCACCCTCAAGCAAATGGGCAAGTGGAATCAACTAACAATGTGATAGAAGCTATTATTACAAAGATTGTTCAGTTGCATCACAAATACTAGGTTGATAGGTTTCATGAGGCCTTATGGGACTATAGGAAATCTTGGAGAAAAAAAACATGCCAAAAACCTTATGACTTGGTATATGGGAAGCAAGCACTGTGTCCCATAGAATTTAAAGTAAAAACTTCCAGGACTTCCATGCAACTAGGGATGGATTTGGATGAGGCTCAAAAAAAGAGGCTATTACAGTTGAATGAGATTGATTAGATCGTACACGATGCTCTTAAAAGTACCACCCTTATAAAGAACAAAGGACTAAATGGCATGGTAAGTACATCAAGAAGAATTCTTTTCAATCAGGTGATTGGGCCCTATTGTATGATATAGTTGGTTCAAGAATTTTAAAGGTAAATTTTCTACTGGATGGTTGGGACCCTATGAGGTTGATATAGTTCATGACAATGGTTCAGTTAATAAAAAGACTATTTATGAGAATCATACTTCCTTTGTCATTAATGGACATCCATTGAAGTTTAATTATAACCCTCTCTCCAAAGAGGATTTTATTAGACATGTTCTTCAGAATTTTGAAATGCAACTGGTAAGAAAAGGGGTTTCTCCTCTTGTTGATCCACCACAGTAAGTTTGATTGTTTGAATTAATTTGGATCTGTACATATTTGTAAATAGGTGTGTCATTAGATAGAAATTTTGGTGTTACTAACAAAAACAAAAAGTTGATTGTTTTCTCATGTAGATAAATGAATAAAGAAGACATTTATCAGGTGTAGGTCTACCCCGTTATCCAACCCTGGTAGATCATTTGGAGTTTTCTTTAAGTTTTTTAGAATCCTAAAAATTGAAAACACTGATGAGTAGGAACTAGCCTAGGCTTGAGAAAAATGCAAGGGACAGTAGATGGAGTTTTCTTTAAGTTTTTCAAACTCCTTATAATTGAAAACACTGGTGATCCTTAACTAATCTAGGCTTGAGAAAAATCCACAGAAAATTAGTAGTTAGGATTATTATTTTTATAATAAAAAGGAAGTGGCAACAAGAGAAATGATTAGCTTGGTTCCAAAAAGAGGAGGATTCTGAATCTCAACATGAGGTTGTCCAGGCTACATAGTACCTTCCTGTTACAAAGCTTGGGGCCCAGTCATTGAAGTATTTTGCCTTATTTTCTGACACTTCCACTGCATATTCAAAGTTCATGTATCAAGTGTTGATATTTGTTTCATCTACATAGTCTTTCAGTAAAATCGAATCAAAATTCCTCTTCCATAGCATCAGAAAACACCAGCAACTTCTACAAAGTACGAACTACAAAGTTCCAGTTTACAGAGCACCACCCCCAAGTACCTTATCGAATTCTCCTTGAATACTGAAACACAATTTTGTGATGATCTGATACTGGATAACATCTTTGCATTCATTCAGTACTGCAAACAATGTTCACCTATGTTCTCATCTGGTACTGAAGGTGGAGGCTTGTGCTATTCCAGTACTGGGAAAAAAACTCAGCGTTCATCTGGTACTGCAAAACTGTTCGCCTCTGTGCTCATCCGGTACTGTGGGAGAGGGTATGTGCTCATCAGGTACTGTGGTAGAAGGCATGTTCTCTTCCGGTACTGGGAAAACTTTGTGTTCATCTGGCACTGCAAACAATGTTCTCCTTTGTGCTCATCTGGTACTGAAGGAGGACACCTATGTTATTCTGGTACTGAGAAAAAATCAGCACTAATCCAGTACTGCAACAAATTCATCCATGTGTTCATTTGGTACTGGTAATGAGGTGTTGGTAGTCCTTATCCTATACTCAAATTTTTTATTCTCTATTTAAATGCTTCAAGTAATAGGAGGTATAAACTCAACTTTTTTTTTCATTTTATTAAGGAATTAGACTAATTATGTATTGAACATGTGGTTACTCTCAATTATGGCACACTCCCTACCACAAAATTTTGCAATCCCTCATCTACATATCCTTGTGAAGAAATCATTCCTATACACTTGGAATGTAGAGAGTACAAGGTAATTGTATCTCTAACATGATCAATTTGATTATTTTCATTTATATGGTGGAGAAACGTCATAATCCCATGATCCAACATCGTTCCATATGAATGAATTAAGCCACATCTTTATGCATGTCAAACTATGATTCCATTCTGATTGCGATGACATCAGATGATTTCATACTTATGAATTACGGTCATAACGACCACATATCTTGTCATCATTGCCCAACACTCTTGTGAACATGATCTGGTGCCAACCTCCATATGAGTCTATAAGTTATTCATCAATTCAACTTGTCTTACCTTGTCATCATTAAACTGGATGTGACCATTGTAATCTGAATATTAACTTATCAATTCTCCTCTAGATGGATTCGCCATCCAGATGAGCATTATTTACCATTTTTATTGTCACACCACCTACATTTACACTGTGATCTTGTTCCTTCATATCGTTTGCATACTTATCCCCTTCTAGTACTCCATCGCTCTCTGCATTGATATGGTACTCAACCCTCAATCCTCTATTATGTTGCCTCATACGCCTTAAGAAGTGTTTTAATCTAGCATGGGGGTCGATAGGCATGAACTTGTGTTCTAGTTATACAAAGAAACACAAGAATATCAACATTTCAGGGAGAGATTTGAATAGGTCGGATGGGTCCCATTTTTGGAGAAATTTAAAGGCTATCACAAGGGAGTCTCACTTGCTTTTTCTCAAACATATGATGGAGAAAGTGTTCAGTTTGGAGATATGAAACTAATGATTTCAGAGGACATCATAGAAAAGGCTACAATCCTACCTTCCTCTGGAGAAAAATACTTTGAGGGGGTGATCGTTGACAGGAAGATTTGTCAAAAATTTCTAAGGTTGGAGCATCATGACCCCAATTGGACTAAGGGCATTCCTCGAAGCTGCATCCAAGAAGAATGCTAGATGATGCTCATTAGTTTGTAGATATTTATCACCTGCGAAGGGAGGTATGCAATAAACTTCCTATACCATTTGAAACTTTTGTACACAAATTGAGGGCCACAAATTGATTTACCTCACTTCCTCTAGATGAGTTTAAATAACATGGTAAGAGGAATTAAATCAGCTTCCAAGAAACCTAAAATTAGCATCCATCACCATGTCCTAATTAAAATTTTGGTTTTCCATTCCTTGTGAAAACAAGGCAGTAGTTGGAAACAAATACTTAAACAAAATTTTGCTCAGGAAGGAATGTTGAATTCTATATAAGAACAAAAAGTAGAGGTACATAGTGAGGGGTATAGTAGAAAGACAAAGAAAAACAAATGGAAGAAGTTAAGGGGTGAATAATCCACTGTTAAACCTATCTCATGCCACCCTATTGATGAACTAGATAAGTATAAATTTTTTGTGGAGGAGACCACTACATCCAAAAACAAGAAAACCTCCCAATCTCAAAAAAGAAGTCCAAAATTGATTCCAAAAACTAAAAGACAAAAAATAAAGGACTTTGGGCAAGGTGAATGATCAGATAATTCTCGTGAAGAAAACATTGAGTTATCACCAGAGTCAATTAGCAAGTTGGAAAAGGCCCATGAACTTAACATTCATAGAAGTAAAACGTGTCAAAAGAAGGGTGTCTGAGCAGAACAAATCCTAGAGGAGCCCAATACATCTAAGAAGGAGAGGTGTGCCCAATATAAAGGACCAAGTGTATCCTCGACCCATACCAATCAACTTCCATGAAGTGAGAATCGGAAAAGGAATAAAATAGGTCAATAGGAAGTTTCACATGATGTCCCTGAGGAAACTATTGAGTTCCTTCAAGAATTGGTTTATGAGTTGGAGAATACCCTTGAAGGAGATATTGTGTTTCCTCAAGAGTTGATTATTGAGTTGGAGAAAAATCCTAAGATGAAGAGTGGAAGTAAGGGGAAGCTTAAAATGAGGAAGGATCAAAATAAAAAAATCTCAGAGCCTACACCTCAGCCCTCTAGAGTGGAAATAGGGAATGTTCATCAAGGACAAACTCCATAACCCACACTTAAGTCCTCCAACATGAA